>PVIC010003392.1:0-69355 GCA_004025085.1 Thryonomys swinderianus
CACGGATGGCACTTCTGACCCTCCTGCCTCAGCCTCCCTCAGTGCTGGGGTTCCAGGTGTGCACCACTACGCCCAGCTAGACACCCAGGCCTCCCATGGCTCCGTGTGCTTGGGCACAACGAGCCAGCCTCAACCTCAGCTTCACTCCTGTTCTTGGAAGCTGACCGGTGTTCTTCAGATATCTGCCAGCTCAAATAATGAAAGTTACTCTGAGCCAGGAAGGCAGGTGGCCATCCAGTGCTGGGCAGCAGTCAGGAAGATCTCACTGCCAGTCATGAACTGGAGGGGACTGAAACCCAGCACATGATGAGAACACCCAGCATCTGACAGAACGTGAAGGACTTGACTAGAGCCTGGGCCAGGCCCTAGCAAGCACTTCTCGAAAGATGGTGTGGTGTGTGCAAGGCCCAGCAGCACAGAAGGCGCTCAGCACCATCACCAGGCACTGAGAGCCCAACCCCACCCAGACGCTGCCTCAGCTCCTCAGTCTTCCAGAGAACAGGGTCTGTGGCTTGGAAAATGGACAGCTGCTGTGGAGAATGGCATGTAAGCTCCTCTGGAACAGGGCACTAAACTACCAGGTACAGTGTGCACAGTTGTGATCCCAGCACTAGGAGGCTGAGGCAGGAGGATCACTGCATGTTTGAGGCTAGCCTGGCCTCCATGGTGAGTTCAAGGCCAGCCTGAGCTACAGAGTGAGACTAACTTGTAAAACAAAACAAAATAGACAAAAGGAAACATAAAAATGGGGGCTGGGGATTTAGCTCAGTGGTTCCAATGTCTGCCTGGCAAGTGCATGGTCCTGAGTTCAATCCATGGTACCACACAGCACAATGCTGGGGGTGGTGGCTCACGCCTGTAATCCCAGCGCTCGGGAGGCAGAGGCAGGAGGATTGCTGAGAGTACAAGGCTTGCCTGGGCTACAAGACCCTGTCTCAGAAAACTGAAAACAAACAAACAAACAAACAAACAAACCTGAAAACCCATAAAAATGGATCTGCCATGTGACCTGGTGGTATCACTTTTGGCTGCTTATCCCAGAGATCTGGACATGGCCTTGATGCAGCAGTCATAGCAGTGTTACTCATGGCAGCTAAAAAGCAAACAAGCTTGGTATCCCCTGACAGATGAATGATCACTGAGTGAATAAACCAACTAGCGCATCCACACAATGGAATATTAATCACCCACAAAAAGAAGGGCACTGTGGCCCCTGCTACCATATGCATGAACTTTAAGCACATTAGGCTGAGTGGCTCAAGCCAGTCACAAATGGTAAACCCAGTGTGGCTCCACTTATGGGGAGTACTTAGTGACACTGTGGGATGGGGGGATTGGGCTGCATGTATGGGAAGTGTCTAGTGAGGATGGAGCTTCATTTTTGCAAGGTGAAATAAAGTATGGGATCTGCTGGTGGCAATGGCTTCACCACATCACTGGTGTACTTCACACTGTGGGGCTGTACACTCAAGATGATAAGTCCATGTTCTGTGTCTTTTACTACACTAAAAAGCAATTGGAAAGAAGCAAAGACTCCATTTAGTTAGCAGGACACATCTGCTTCTGTGTAGAGGCAGATTTAAACCTGATCAGTGGCCTCAGGCCCTCTCCACACCCCGTAGAGCTTCCAGAGTCTTGCGCTCCTGCTGGTAAGAGATGTTCTTGGGATGTCCTTGTCAGGGACAAGGCTGAATTTAAAGTTCTGCTTCCATTTCCAGCAGGAACGTTGCTAGGGCGTCTCGCTGGGTGGGGTGGTGCCTGGCAGCAGCACTTACTGTTGCTGGCCAGGCTGCTTCCAGGACTGCCAAGCCCTTCCTGCCAAGCAGGGCCTTTACAGCAATTCTTCTGTGGAGCAAGTGTGGAATATGTGTGCTTTGATGGAGCTCGTCTCCCTTTGGGCCAGCACTGAGGGGGGTCACGTGCTCCATGAGCCACCAAGGGGATGGGGCTCACATGGCACAGACCCTCCGAGCCTGGGGAGTGGGGATCTTTCTGCTCAGTCCCAGCGCTGTCAGCCCCAGGGAGCTCCAGGCAGACCAGTCCTCTAGAGGTGACATGATGACAAAAGTCCTCTGCTTATGGGCATGAGGTGTGCTTCCTCGGCCCATGCCTGGTCTCTTGAGACAAGGACCTGATTGGTTCGTCTGTGGTGTGACAGTCTGTCAGCATCTGAGGACATCTGCCACTGTGGTCCCGACACCTCACCTTTGTTGCTGAGAGAAGGTGCTGCTTCTTCCCACTCCCCTCAAGGCTTCTGCCTTGGGCTATTGTGTGCCTTTCCTGCCGCTGTACAGTGCCTCATGGCGGCTGCCACACTGGGTCCTGTAAGCAGCCTCATGGGCCGTGCCCACTGTGAGAGGATGCTAGGAAGGTCAGCTGGATGGTGAGTGGGCAGCAGTTGGTGCCACCCCCTCTGGATCCTGAACATGCAGCTCACCCTCTTTTAGGGGCATCTCCTAAAACCACAGAGGTGCGCAGAACCCACAGCTACTTAGTACCTTGTGTGGCTGTTTGGTTTTGAGTGAAGCCGGGTCTTCTTTGTACTTGGCCTCAGATAGTGGTCAGCAAACTGCTGGGCCCCAAAGGTCAAATCCAGCCTGTGCTCATGCAGTCCCCTCAGGGTACGTACAGTTAAACAAGTGGAACAAAAAAACAAAAGGAGAAAATCTGTGTTCACAAATGAAGTTTTGCTGGCAGAGTCACATCTGCCATAAAGAAAAACCAGTGTCTTTGCAGTGACACTGACTGCAGGGTTGGGAGCTGGAAGTGCAGCTAAGGTACTGATGGAATCAGTTCTGGCAATGGCTCTCTTCTTGGTGTGTAGATAGCTTCCTTCTTGCTGGGTCCCCATGTGGCAGAGGAGGAGCTCTGGTCTTCTGTGCAGAGACACAATTCCCAAGGGGCTCCATGCTCACAGATAGTCCTGGTCCCTCCCAAAAGCCACCCATCAATGCCATCACCCAGGAGGGAGGGCTCTGGCCCAGGACAGTGGGGGACAACAGACATGTGGGCCATGATGCCACTTCACACCATCTATGCTGCTTTCATGCCAGGGACAAGGAAGAGCCCAACACAGTCTAATGTGTCACCAGCTGGTACATATTTAACACTCACATCAACCCATCATACAGATGGAAACCACAGGCCAAGGTATCACAAGCTGAGGACTTCTGGGGCAGTGATCAGCTGGTCTTCTGTAAAGGGATGAGCTCTCCAGGCTAGCATAGCTCCTTGCCATGCCAGTCTCACTCCCAGGCAACCAAGCTCCTGGCTCTATGCACACCCGTCCTCGATGAATCATGCCCTTCTCTCCTACACGCCACAGCCGCACCTCACAACTGTTTTCTGGGCCTGACTCAGGATGTACCTCTGTGGGGTGCTGTTTCAAGGAGGCAGGATGAGCCACATAGCCTTCTCGGTACCGTCTCCACATGTGTTCTCGGTCACTGGGTTTTCGTTCACGCTGTGTGCTGGGCTGAATCTTCTGTGGTCTTTCTGGGCAGCTTGGGGAGCATTGGCGCTAATTCACTCTGATAACTGATCCCTTGGAAGGCACACTGGCCCGCAGGTTTGATTGGCAGTGTGTGGCCCAGCGCTGCTCTAAGCCTCACTCTGAGGAGGCTCCTCATTCTGAGGAAGGCAGACCCAAAGGTGTGCTGCCCTTGGGGTGGCTTCCGTCTAGGGGGGGGGTAACATGGCAGAGTCAGTGTGTGCGGTGCTGGCGTGAGCTCAGAGCATCCCTGTGATGCTTTATGTAGAATCTCCAAATACGCAAGACAATCTAAGTAAAAGAGGCTGAATCTACTTCTGTACTAGACTCTGTTCTATCGAAGAATCCTCTCTGCTGAAGGCCCCTTGGGCCCAGAGCAGGTGGATGTGTGGGCACAGCCTGAGGTCTGAAATAGCTTTGCCATGAGTCACAGAAGTCAAGGGACAGCCAAGGCAACAGCAGCCTGTCCCAGGGAGAGAGACCTTAAAACGAGGTCCGATCCAGGGTCTGTTCCCTAGATGTTTGGGGAGCACAGCAGGTGGCCTGGGGACCCTGCTGGAGTCCTGGGTCTCTGTCACTGATAGCCAGTCACGTGCAGGTACAGGGTGCCTCTGCTGGGATGTGGTTTCCCTGCAGGGTGGGGAACCAGCTATACATGTAGCTAAATGTCCTGCTTAACAGAGATTCTTTGGCAGAGAAATCAAATTATTTAATATCTTTTTTTTTTGAGACAGGGTCTCACTTTGTAGTTCAGGCTGGCCCTGAGTTCACTATGTAGCCCAGGCAAGCCTCGAACTCAGCAATCCTCCTGTCGCTGCCTCCCGAGTGCTGGGATTATAGGCGTGAGCCACCACGCCCAGCTATTTCCAGCAAACCAGACTTAATTCTAAAGCCCTAAATTAATAGCATACTAAAGACATCACCGAACAACCCCCCAACATCTGGCATCGTTAGTGGACAGAAAGCTTGCCTAGGATACTCAAGGGTGTGACCGAGGCCCGTAGACTTTGGCAGAAGGTGCAAGAGAGTGAAAGTTTGGGGCTTTGTGGCTAGGCAACTCTGGATGCAAAAGCAGCCAGACACACCTGTAAGTGAAAGGATAGGGCTGTGTTCCAATGAAATTTTATTTGCAAAAGCAAGTGGTGGGCTGGATTTGCACCTCAGAATGACTCCTTCATCTATCACATAAAAAAATGTAGCAGCTGTCAGTGAAATTCAGACAGAAGTGGAAATCCTTCCGATGCCCTTGGTGCCTGTTATTCTCACGTAGCTGAGCCTCCACTTACACTCAAGCCACAGCCCTGCTCCTCTGTGGGGACACATAAGTCTGGGAGGAGAACACTTTAAGGACACAGGACTTTCTCCAGCCAGTCAGGCTCCATGCTGCTCACAGGGGTGAGAAGGACACAGAGTGAATGCTGGGACCCTCCTTGGGTGCCCTGGTGCCCATGGCTTCCTTTACTGCGCTGTTATTCTGGTTTGTCATCAGATGGTGGGTCCAATCTCTTCCGGGGTAAGTACTACGATGTCATCTTCCGGACGCTCTGTGGTGCTGCTCACGGCACAGAACTGAGGACAGCTGGCTGCGAACGCAGGCTGTGCCGCTAAAGCCACGCTATTTTTGGAGACTCTTTGCCTCATTTATTTTTGATTCGAGTTGCTCATACAGACTGTGTTCTTTCTCTCTCTTGTGCTGGATTAAGTGAGCATAGTATTTTTAAACCCTGCCTGTGTCGTCGCCTCCTGATGAGTACAGGGAGCCAAGTACCTGGACAGCATCAGCCCAGCAGGAGTGACCTGCCTCTTGCCGGTCCGTGGCACAGTGTGAAGTGGTCTAGCCTTAGCAGGACAGGGATAGGGTTTGGCTTTGGACCAGTCTGTCTAGGGCCAAAGCCCTGTGCTAAAGGCAGACTTGCTGGCTGGGGCCCAGGGATGTTAGGAAAGGTTCCCTAAAAGCCGTGGTTAGAGGGCCTGAAGGGCGTGCCCCCCAAATCAGGTCGCCGTGTCAGGCTGGTGTCAGAGTGCTGTTACCTGGTACTGTCCTGAGGCCTTGAGGAAGGATTATCACCACATCCAGCCCTTCTTTTTTCCCCTTCATATTGAGAATTGAGCCCAGGGCCTCCGAAATGAGCTATATTCCAACCTCTTTATAGAAACTATATTTTTACATTTGAAATAGGGGCTAAATTGCCTAGGTGGGACTCAAACTTTTGAGCCTCCTGTCTCAGCCTCCCAGAGTGCTGGCATTATAAGCATGCCCCCAGTCCTGTGAGGGAGGCTATGCCTCTCATTAGCCACAGATGACAAGGGTGGAAACTGAGGTGAGTCAGTGTGTCTCGGCCACCAGGTAAGCAGCAGTTCCAGGACTACCTCTGGTAGACCACAGTCCCAGGGGTTATCAGCAGAGAAGTCTGGAGAAAACAGAGGCTTGGGCAAGGCCTCCTAGGAGTGAGTTGACCGTTAGGAGACTGGCACAGTCGTGTGCAGGCTAGGCGTGGGTGCCTGGCTTTGGTGGAGGAGGTAGAGAGAACCAGGGAGGTTGAATGTGGGATGCCAGGGCCTCATGAGGGGCTGCCAGGCAGGAGTGCAGTTCCTTCGTGGCATGGCTGTCTGTGGGTAGGGAGGTCACTGAGGTCTTCTCTGGGTTCCTGCTTTCTTGTGCCACAGGACCCTGGCAGGTATGGCTCCCTCTGCCTGGGTGCTATACCTTGTTGTCCCAGATCGACTGTCCCTCTCCAGGGAGGCTGTCCTGAGAGCTCTGTCCCTCTCTTCACTGCATCTGCCTGCAGGGACCGCTCACCTGATTGTCCCATCAAATGCCGAGCACCAGAAGATGGCAACAGGGCCCTCATGCAGGGCCAGGACCTGGCACCTCAGTGGCTCCCAGCATCCTCAGCAGAGCATGTGTGGTGCACCAGTGTGCTCTGGAAAAGTGGCCTTTTGCTTACAGATAGCACAGACTCCAGTGTGAGGTGGAGTCCAGCAGAGTGGAGGGAAGCAGAGTGGTGGGAGGTCATGTTCCTGTGCTTTCCATGGAGCAGAGGTGTTTGGGCTCCAGGCCTCCTCCAGGCCCAGGAGTCTGCCAGGTCGCTGGGACCCCTGGGCAATGCTGCCTCACAGAGGATGTGGCTAGGGCCAGGTATCTCACAGGTATGTAGGCACATGTACATGGTCACGTGTGCACATGCCACCTCCACCATTATCACCTCCACCTTATCAGCTGCACCATCTGCACCCCAACACCACCATCTGCACCCCAACACTACCATCTCCATCTCCACCACATTCACCTCCAGCATCAACATCTCCTGCCCAAGATGCCACTGTCTCCACCACCACCACCATCACATCACTATTTCCACCTTCAGTGCAGCCACCCCAAACACCACTGCCTTTAGCCCCCCATCTCAACATTTCCACCTCCACCTTCAATCTCTTCATCTCCTCTCCGTCATCCCACCTTTACCATCTCCACATCTGCCCCGTCCTGCTCTGCTGTCCGAGGCTGCCTCCTCTTCCTCGGAGCACTGCTGCTTCCAGGTTCTGCTCTCAGACTCTTTCCCCAAGCGTCCTTCTAGCTTTGGTTCCCTGCCCTGCACTCATTACGGTTTGGGTCAAGGCTATCTAGACCTGTGTCCACACAGGCTTTGGGAAGGTAATGGCGACACTAACTTAATCAATGCTGACTGGACAGGGTAGATCTTGTCCCAACCTTCTCCCTCATTCTGGCTCTTTTCCAGCTCCCAGTTCCCTGGATGCCCGAGTCAAGCGAGCAGTTTTCCTCTGTTATGCTGCTTCTGGCTTGGAGCCAGCTGTGAGCTGACACCTCTGAGACCATGAACCAGTGTAAACCTTTCCTCCTTAAGGCCTGTGCGTGTCCTGGTGAGGTGGAGCTGACCCACGTGACAGCCACAGGCCCACAGCCATACCTCCAGCCCTTCCCTCTCCCTAGGCTGTCGGTGTTGGCTTGGTCCACAGGATTCCCCCAAACTTGCTTTCCTGTCCCCCCTCCCCACTTGCCTTTAGAGCTCCTGTCTAGACAAACTGTCCAAGGTCACCAGAGCCCTGTGTCTATTTCTCAGCCTCAGACTGAGCCTTCAGTAGCTGCCCAGGGCCTTCCTTCATGTCCAGCTCAGGCGCCTCTTCTCTCCTGCACCCCTGCCTGCCTCTGTCCCTGTGCACCTGGCCGTGGGGACACCAGACTTTGGGCACACCTGTGGACTGCTACTCCCTCTTGCTCCTCTCCCTGTGGCAGCCCTTGCCCATGGGAGAGACCATGGCTGCCATCAGCCTCGGGTCCACTGCAGAGCCCACACCCCAGTCTAGGTGGGTTAGCCCACACTACTGCAAGTGGTGGTCTGCACCTCTCCTCAGGAACCGGGGACTCCTGCACCTTGTGAAAGACACCCAAAACACACGGCTCTTCGGAGTGGAGAGCTGGGCAGGTCTACTGCTGCAAAGCCAAACTTCTGTGATCCTCCTGCCATGGTGTCCTGGGCTTCCATGGCAATTTCTAGAGAAGACTTCCTCAGCTTTCTGGCTTCAGCACTCAAAGTGCTCAGCCAGTCCTGGGCACCTTTATTCCCAGGGAAGCCTCTCTCTGCCCAGCCTGCCAGGGTTTTAAGGGGCTGACCTGCCTACGTGTACATCTGTCTCCTCACCTTGCCCTTGACAAAGTGGATGACCTCCAGCCCCTGGACGAACTGGGGATGGCTGGAGGTGGGAGGGCAGGCGGCACACACCCAAATGCCCTGACGGCAGCTGGTGGCTCCTGCCAGGGCCCTGATGGCAGGGTTTTCAGAGGATGCCCCATGTCCCTGGGGTCCTGCAGACAGTGTGATATCTGCTTATTTCTTCAGCTTCCCCAGAAGGATGACAGTGATGCTGGTTTTCTCTTCATTGCAGGGGCTAGAAGTTTCATTTCCAAATATGCATTCATGAGGTAAGTTTAAGTGGCTGAGAGGAAAAGGAAGACTGAGGAGGGGGATTGATGCTGTGGTCATGAGACCCAAGTCATAAGAGGAAAGGCTGATGATTAGAGTGAGAAATGCCAGCAGAGACAGAGGGAGACAGAGACAGAGCAAGGAGGAAGCCAGAAGCTCGGAGAGCTCCGGGGACCTGTGGGCCTCATAACCTCATTCCCAGAAACCCTAGGAGAAGACATGGAGCCTCCACAGCAGAACCCTGGGGCAGACAGTGAATTCCAGGTCACTCTGCAATTCTCTTTTCCTTTCAAACTAAATTTATATTCACTTTTGGGAAAGCGTGTCAGTTCCTCCTGTTACAGGAAGTTGATCAAGAGAATCAGGGAGAGACAGAACCCAGGCGGGACAGCGAGTTCCAGGGCAGCCCTGGCACGATGCTCTGGGTGAGGTCTTGGATGCGGTGCAACTGACCACAGGTGTGCATGTGCAGGGTACACACGTATGCATGCATACCCCCGGGTGCGCTCTACCCATCAACCAAGCTGCAGTCTGTTCCTCTACACAGAGACACTGTCAGGCTCTTGCTGAATGGAGCTTTGGCCTGTGGCATGGCTGACCCTTAGGACAAGGCTGCCTCAGAATGTGCCTGGGCACCTCTGCCCTGTGGAAAGCAGATACACTGGAGTGCTGGTGAAGATCCAGGGTCAGGACACCTGTGTTGGGACACCATCTGGGTGTCCCCAGGCTCCCTCCAGAGACTTGAACTCCCAGCTGGGTCCAGTTTAAACACCCTGGGACGGGGTGGGAGGGGGACCATTTCCCTGGGGATACCTGGGGCATGATGGCTTTCCGCCCTCCAGGCCTGGGCATGGCCTATCCCTGCCTTTACTGCTACTGCTGTGGTAGAATGGATGGGGCAGGGCTGCCTAGTGATGCCTTCTGGGACCCAGGCTAGTCAGGGTGGAGGACATCTCCTGCCAGGTGGCCCAAGGCCTTTTGGAGAAATCGGTCCCCAGGGGCAGCTCCAGCATGGGTAATAGATTAAACACAGTCGGCTGGTGGGTGTGGGATAGACTTCTGGGGTGCCCAGCCCACCGAGGGCAACTTTCTCTCCCCTCTCTTGCAGTTCACTGAGACCATCTCTCAACCCTGTGTTGGGCTGGTGGGTCCCAGCCTGAGAAGTAAACAGGTGAACAGAGGACTAGGAGGGCCATTCTTGTCCCTGGGTGGGGACAAAGGTCACTGCCAGACTAAGGGGCACCAGCTCAGTGCAAGGGGACTTGGCTCACAGTGTGCACTGTGAAACCCAAGCTCCACCCTTCACACCGGGCAGGAACCACCTGCAGGGGCTCACAGCCACTTCCAGATTCCTCCCCATCGATGCCAGTGAGGGGTCCTTAGGGAGGCAGTGTCCCAGCCCCATCCTTCCCAGCAGCATCAGGCTGGCCACACAGGTCCAGAGGACTCCAGGCAGCACTCGCAGGCCACACTGACCTGTGGGGAACTGCCACCCCCTGCAGCATCTCCAGCCCCCGTCCCAGCCACTTTGAGCAGCATCTACCTGGACGGAAGCTCCACGTGCAGCAGCAGCAGTGTCAGTGACTGGAGAGGACAGGCGGGGGTTCCGGGAGACACTGACGCAGAGCCACAGTGGTGCCTGTGTGATGCCTGCACGGTGCCCGCAGAGCCTGATGCTCTGCTCCTTTCTGGAGCATCTGCCACAAAGGGATAAAGAAAATGCTGAGTCTCCTCTCCAGGCCAGATTGAGACTTTGAGGAGCCAATGAAGGAAAAACCCAGTGGGGGTGGGGAGGGACAAGGATCCTTCCCCACGAGGATGCAACCCGGAACCTGACTCAGCAAGTGGGGAGGGGGATGCCCAGGCCACGTGGATGGAGGGACGGGCAACTCCTGGATGCTGGGGGTGAGTTTTGACTGTCTGCACCCCAGGGTGGGAGGAGGAGAGGCCAGGGACCTGGTGTTTCTGATAGGCAATTTCAGAGGGTGTCTTGCAGGTGGCCACTCTAGCGCCCTCTTGTGCCATCAAGCAAATAGTCCCCCAGTGGCTCGATCTTGCCCCTAGGTGTGGCGGGGGTCCTTTTCTCTCAGAGCTCTGGACTCACCCACACCTGGGGTGAACTTTCATGGACTGGGAGGCCTGTTTGGGAGTGGAGTTGCTGCCATTGTGCCCATACGATGCAAGCTTTGTACTTGTGATGGGAGGTACTTACTGCCTGCCGATGTGTCTAGCCAGGCACCTCACTGTACCTAGCACAGGGCCTAGCTCCGAATAAGCTCACTGTCCCGGCTGATCCTCAGGGCCTCATGCTGATTCCATCTGGCCCTTCTAGCAAATGGCAGGGAGACCTTTGCCTTAATGCTGAAAGAAGCTGGCAAATTCTGAGTCAGACATCTGGGGGAAATGCTGACCAGGCAGCCTGTCTGAACATCTACCTCTTGCTCTCGATACTGCTGTTTTCTAGGGGCACCTGGAACACAGTTCCTAAGATGACCTTCCCAGGTCCTCCCCTACACTGGCAGTATAAACCCAGCCCTCAGTTGGGCAGCACCAATTAGCACCCCGGAGAGAGGGCTCACCCTGATAACCCTACCTGTCCCAGTGGGGTGCTGTGCTATCTTTCTACATGTGGTCCTCTGCCACGTGCCCAGGCTGCTGAGTCCCCTGAACCTAGAAGGGCTTGGCCTCCCATGCCCACGAGCCAGAGAAGACAGGAAACCCTTATGGGTTCTACCCTTAGTCCCAGGGCTGACTTCTTTGAGCTGTGACCCAATGGGACGCCACCCACACCCTTCTACACCCACAGCCTCACCCTCAGCCTCGGCCAGCTCTGCTCTGCGTGTAGTTCCTGCCAGGGCCGGGGGGCAAAGCATCACAGAGCAGGACACTAGCTACCCAAGACACTTCTGAACATGCACCAGGGCCTGGCAACTGGTACCAGAAACCTGCCTTATAGTTAGAAATGTATCCTCCACAGAGATGTCCAGGTCCTAACCCCCCAGTGTCTGTAAATGTGACCTTATTTGGTAAAAGGTTTTTTTGCAGACATATAAAGTGAGAATACTGCTGGCTCAATCACCTTGTTTAGAATGGGGCTTCCCTCCAATGGCAAGGGTCCCTGTAGAAGTGACAGACACAGAAAACGAAAGGGGTTGACAGAGGTAAAGATGCAGGTGGTGTGGCTACAAGCCAAGGGACACCAGGGATGGTGGCAGCCACTAGAAGAAGCCAGGGCACCTGGAGCAGACCTCTTTCTATGCTCCAGGCCCCTCAAAGGCACGAGCTCTGCCTACACCCTGATGGACTTCTGGCTTCCTGGACTACAAGAAAATACATAGAGCTGTTGGAGTCACGCTACTCGTGGTTCTAGGAAACTAACATGGTGTCCCCTTCTCTCCAGAAGACATGTTCGAAGCTCCCTAGTAGATGCTTAAACTGTGGATAGCACCAAATCCTATATATGTGATGCTTTTTCCTGTACACGTGTCCCTATGGTTAACTTATTTATGAATTAGGTATGGCAAGAGTAGCAATATATAACAGAATCAAACAAGTATAGCAATATACCGTCATAGAAGTCACTTAAAACACTTAAACTGTTTATTCTGCTGAATTCCACTTAAAAATTTTAGCCAAGGTGGGTAGAGTGTAACTGATACAAAGGACGGGAGACCACGGCGGGCACGATCACACACTGTCCTAGCCCAGAGCCCTCTCACTACCACTGCCCTGGCCATGCAAGGGAGGGAAGCAGCCTTCTCCAGGGGCAGAGGCTGTTTCCTGGGGTCTGACCTGGGGCAGGATTGCAGGATTTTGTATGGCTCTCCCTGCATCTGTATTGGGACTCAGGCACCGGGGCTCCTCCCTGCTCTCCAGGGGGCAGTAAAACTAAATAACGACTGGTTCCAAAGAGGATTACCGTGGTCCCACACCACGTGACAAGCATGAAAGATTAATAACCTGCCCATGCAGCGCTACCCCAGCGATTTGCGAGCCAGCTTTACTCTGCCACATCCATTAAAGCTGCCGTTGAGTAAAAAGATCTGCAGAAGAAAACCGTCAGGCACTGCCTTTGCCATCACGTAATTAACAGGAAAGTATGCTTTTAAATGAAAACACTCATTGCGGGCGAGCCTGAGGTGAGTCTGTGGCACAGAGCAGGTCTGTGGCCTGGGATGGCGAAGCCCCGAGTATATAATCCCACCTTGGCCAGTCGTGACACCAGCAATACAGCAGACAGAGTGAAAAAGATGAGAAAGTGTCAAGAGGGCGCCAGAAGGACACATGTGGCCCCCTTGGTTTGAAGTCCTTGTGATGCATGGAGGGGTGAAGAAGGGCGGTGTGCCAGGTGTGGCTGCAGGGGCTGGAGGGCGAGGGGAGGCACCCTCCTGCATTCACATTTGTCCACCTTCCTCCTTCCTGAGCAGGCTTCTCATAGGAAGCACAGAAACGATAATGGCCCAGTGGGATGGGATGTCCTGCAGCACAGCCCTCAGGCAACAGTGCACTTTCCCCCGCTTTCCCCCTCCTTGGCACTCTGGTGGCTCATCCTGGAGCAGGCCAGGGAGCCCCATCTCACTCACGGGTGGTTTGGCTCAGGGCCCACTATGGTCACATTCTGGTTCTGCCCTGAGCTCGCTGTGGGAGCACAGCAAGGACAGGACCTTTGGTCCCCGAGAGGCAGGGACAGCCAGTGCTGTGAGGGGGTAGCTGGGGGATTCAGAGTACATGGTGCACACCTGTCACCCAGCATTCCGGGGAGGGGGGATTAAGGTGGGAGGATGGTGAGTTCGAGGTCAGCCTGGGCTACAAAGAGAGTTTAATGCTGGCCTGGGTTACATAATAGACCTTGTAACAAGCCAGGCTTGGTGTCTCTGGGAGGCAGAGACAGGGAGACTAGCAAGCTCAAGCCCATCCTGGGCAAATTAATGATCTCATGAGACCCTATCTCAAAATTTTAAAAAAGCTGGGGATGTTGTTTGTGCAAACATCCTGGGTTCAACTCCCAGTACTTGAAAAAGTAACGGTGTCTAAGTCATTATGCAGGGGGGATAATAAGCAACAAACAGACAATGCCAGTTGCCAGGATAAACGGTGACAGTGACAGCAATGTCCTCACTAACCCTCAGAGTCAAATGCAGTGCACAAGCCCGCTCCTCCACGCAGGGAAGGCCACACATGAAGGGGTCTAGCCCCTCTGTCTGGAGGCCTCGTCTCCCCAGATCTCGCCCTTCTCTGCCCGCCACCTCTGGGGAAGCCCCCACCTGGGCTCTTCGTACTGGTGCTGCAGTTCCAAGGAGTTACCTGAGTAATTCAGGGCCTCCTCCAAAAGAAAGGAGCTGTGCTCGCTCGGGGCCAGCAGGGTCATAGCTCAGGATGAGAGCTGGGATTGGGAGGCAGTGTGGCCAGGTGCCAGAGCTGACAGGCTGAATATGGTGCCAGCTGCTGGACCACAGCTGCTCTGCCTGGGCACCTTATGCACCTGGCTCTGTGGGATTCTCCCTCCTGTTCTTCCTGGGGCCTGGGGGAAGGAGCTCTGGGCTCCCTCAGGGGTACAGTCAGCCCTCTGTGGAACCCAGGCCTCCTCACAGCATCCCATCAGGGTCAGCCCTGGGAGCAAAGTCTGGGTGCCAGGGTGTGGGGAGCACGGGGAGGCGGGGACTCTGGTTTTGAAGCATCCAGGCTCTTTCTGGTCTGTGAAGTCAGCTTAGGTTCTTCAAGTATATGCTTGGCCTGAGGGGGTGGCACCTTTTACATGCAGTCCTGGGCTGCCTCTGGCACCATAACAGATGCAGGCTCCCTGGGGCCAGAGCCCAGGCTATCCAGGGAACCGAGGCGAGTGTCTGGTTCCTGGGAGGGGCAGGGAGGACCTGTGCAGTTTTGCTTCTGCTTGGAGGTTCCCTTCTCTGACTGTCCTGAGTCAGGGCAGCTACCTTGGCCTGGGCTCAGCAGCAGGAACAGGGTGTGGGTATAGACCTGCCCGTCCTCACCGGGCCCCATGGTCTGGGAGGCCAGACATGGGCAGGGATGAGCACATGGAGAGTGTACTTCAGAGGCCTGCAGGATGCTGAGGGGCTTGATCAGAGGACTCTGTGTGACTCTCAGACTGTCTCCCTCTTCCTAGGAGGAAGTAGGGCTGGAAGTATCACCTAGCTGAGGGCCTGAGGGGACTCTAAGGGGCTGCTGGTTGTAGCAGCCCAGGACCCAGCCCCACAACATCCTGGAGCAAAATAAGCTGGACTCGAGTCTGTGTTAGACACCAGAGAGCCACTGGTGTGGACACAGGCACCCACTGCTTACTCTGCAGACTGGGGGCAGGGTCTGCCCGCCCCCACTGGTCCCTAATCACCCACACGGGCCCAGGTGCTTGCCAGGACTTAGCTCTCCTATGGCCCTGCAGGTGGCTGGGAACTCCAATAGCTCCCCAAGCTGCCATGGTTACCAGCTGCAGGAGGGTAAGGAGGACCCTCTGCATAGTACCCTCGCAGCAGCAGCTGGAGGCCTTGCCAGAACCCTTGGGCTGTGAGTAAGGCAGGAGGTGGGTGCCCAACTACACAAGGCCATACGTGTGTGTGAGTGTTTGGGGAGGTGGACTTATGGGCAGTTCATGGGTCCCCAAGGGCATGTGGGCACCAACTGGGGCTCTAACATTGGGGCTACCAGGCCAGCCTTCCTTCCTACCTGTTGGGAAGTGACTCAACTCTGCCACACAGGAAGCTGGGAACCTCTAGGGGCCCAGTACTCAGGAGGCTGAGTAAGACCCTATATCCCCCCCAAAAAGATTATTAGGGCCCAAGATCTTTCCAGTTTGGCTGCAGACACCTCTAATAACCTACAGGGGATCTTGGTGCTCTGGACCATGCATTTCCTCCCTCCCTGCCACTAACCCTGCGGGCAGTAACCTCATCTACCCTTCTGACTCCAGGGGTGTCCATGAGAAGCGAGTGATTCCCCAGCCACTGGGCTCACTGCTGAGCAAGGGAAAGGGCTGGCCTGTCCCATATGTTACCCAGGTTCCCAGGTACAGCATCAACCTGATGCCAGCCTTGGTACCTGACTGGGGTCCTTTCTGCAGAAAAGTCTCTTTCCCAGGGCCCCACTGATAACATCACACACAGCAGAGGGAATGACTTACACTTGCTGCTCCCTCCTGGCTTCTCCCAAACCTTCATCTTTCACGATGAGGGTTCAGGATGAGGGGGCCAGCGGCAGCACCCCAGGGGCCCCAGCCAGGCTCTGATGTCCCCTGAGTGCCTGCCAGTGCTGCACAAGCAGGATGTAAACAGCAGCCGTCTCCATGGGGAGCGGTGCACTCCCATCTCCCTGAGCAAAGGGCAACTCAGTGAGGATTTGCAGCTTTGGCTCCAGGCTCCCCTTGTGCTTTGCAGGAATAAGGGGACAAGATGGCTCTGGGCTTTCTGTCTAGGACACCTGAACACTTCATCCTAGGTAGCTAAAAATAGCATCTACTTATTGCCAGGGAAAGTTAATACCCTCTGGGGGGTCAAGAGTAACCAGGGGTTGGGGCGAGGGAAGGGGAGGCGCACAGGACACATCCAGTCAGACCGAGTACAGCCAGGGCGCAGAAAGGGCAGAGAGGTGACAGACACGGTCTGTCAGGTGTGTGGGGACAAAGTCCCGCTCACCTACAGGGGAAAAACCAAGCTGTGGTGACCAGCAGCCCGGATATTCAGCATTCCAAGGGGCTGGGCAGCCAACCACAGCCTCTTGCTAAGCACTGCGCATGTGCAAGGTTAGTGCACAGTTTTAGAGGCAAAGCTGACGGTTTTGGGAGTCATTCCAGTGAAATAGGGGTTCTGTGCATTTCTGAGCATTAAAGAAACAGGCTTTCAAACATACCAAGTGTTTCCTTGCTTCCCTGCAGAGGGAACAGCTGGATAGCACTTCTCAAGGTCTGTGCTGGTCTCTGGGGCTGTGTATAAGGGAAACCATCCAGAAGCACCGGGGCTCTCCTGGCCCAGGCCCTGAGGTCCAATGAGGACAACATGATTTGGCCCTTCTGAGGCTCCCTAAACTCTTGGTCTCCATGCGGAGCCATAGGAGGCTGCACATCTCAAGAAATGGCCCTGAAGTCAGAAGAGCAGTACATTCAGAAATACCTATGCAAGCGCATGTGGGACAGGGCACTGCCACCAATGGACTAGCAATGTCTTTCTCTGTGGCCCATGCACCCAGAGCATGATCTGCCATCCCACCAACCCCTTTCTAAAGTCGTATTGAGCTTGAATTTGTGATCCTCCTGCCTCAGCTTCCTGAATAGCCAAGCCTATTGGCACATATCCTATCTTTTTCTTCACTGTCAGATTCTTCAAGAGTCATGCAGGTAGCTGAGAGCGGATTTGGGCTCCTAAGAGCCTGACTCCTTGGTGTCCTGGTTCAGGGATCCCCGCCCAGGAAAGCCACAGTGACCTCCAGTTCTGACAAGGAGGAAAGAGCTGACACCAAGCAGCCAGCAGGGTGCTCAGTGTGCTGGGACTCTGCCATTGCGCAGGCCCCGCTAACGCCAGATACTGCTCTGCTGGGTCCTGAATAATCCTCGACCTTCTGTGTTGACCTCCATCCACCCTAAGTCCGGCACCCACGGCCTCTCCTCCAGCTCTGTCTTCCACCCTCCTCACTCTTGCCCTATTTCCCAGATGGACTTGTCCACGGTTGGGGCTGAGACCCAGGGATGATTGGCAGTCAGGCCCAGGGATGCCAAGCATTGTCCGACCCTACCTTCTCAATGTCCACCACCACAGCCAACAGAGGCGGGGCCCAGCGAGGCTCTTCTGGGGTCTGGGAGCTCCTTCTCTGCCCTGCTTCCTTCCAGGGAGAGGTGGGACCCCCATAGCCCCCCTGGGTGGCCTTGTCCCTTCTCACTCTGCCCAGCCCTCTGGGAGGCTTTCTCTGCAGTGACTCCAACCCTTCCCTGGCTCTGTCCCGAGGATGGCGCTGGGTGGCCTCTGCTTGTCACTGGCTCTTTAAACGTCTGCCACAAAGACCTCTCTTCACTGGTGTTTGCAGGTTTTAAACAATGTCTTGGATTTAAATTTAATTTCTCCTGAATGGCTCCATCAGAATCTCTCTGCCCACCATCTCGAGGCATTTAGAAGGGGCGGGAAGGATATGACTTTTGGAGGCCCCTGTGCTGGCTGAGTTTGGGATGGCAAGGCTCCTAGGCACAGTCCTAGCTCCTTCTTTGTAGACATCAGGGTCTGAATTTGCTTGGAGGAGCAGGAAGCTGCTGAGGGATGGAAGACACAGATACAGGCATGGGGATGGCAGGGCTATGCCAGCAGCAGCTCTACAGTGCTCCTCCTGTGCCAGGAGCCCCAGGGTCAGACAGGTAGGCAGGACAGTGGCCATAGGAGGTGGCCTCAAAGGTAGGAGGCAAGGGAGGCCAGGCTTGGGTGACCCCACTCCCCTCTCCTTTCTCACCCTGCAGGCCCTCAGCAGGGCTTTCCCAGCCGCCTCCATCCCCCAGCCCCCGTGGAACAGCTCAGGAAACTAAGTGGCTGGTGCCAAGACCCGTACACACAGTGCCCAGGAAGGGGGTTACCTACAGCAGAAACTGCTGCTGGCAGGTGGCTTGCTGGGCTGTCTTGAATCTGGTGTAGAGATCTGGGGCCCTACGTGTGGTGCTATGCTTTGAAGGTGCCCTCAAGTTCTGTGTGTTGGAAACGGATCCCCCAGTGCCCATGCAGGTAGTCAGAGGAGGTATTTGGGAGGTAACGAGGACTTGGGAGGTCACGAGGACCAGGTCCCTGAGCAGCACGGTTGACTTATCAAGTGACATCTGTTTGTGTTGTTTGGTCACAGGATGCCTTAGCCTCGGTGTGACACAGCAGGAAGGACCTCTCAGATGCCAGGATGGTGCTCTGGATCTCTTAGCCTCCAGAGCGGTGAACCAAATAAACTCCTCTTCTCTATAAATGGCCCAGTCTTGGGTATCTGGTTACAGCAACATTTCAGCTGCTGAGTTCCAACTACTCAGCAAGGTCATGCTGGGGAGAATCCTACCTGGGTTCTTACAGGGAGTGGAGACAAGGGGCTGGTCCCCAACTTCTCTCTGTAATTCTCCCTTTTCCCAATCTTATTTTATCTGCAACAAGCATAGCTCTAAGCAGCTAATCTGTAAGTACTTATGGGTTGGAAAGAGAAAAGTGTGGTGGCCTGGTGGGCAGGAAAGGTGGAGGGTGTGTGGTTCTGTGGCAAGGGACACATGCAACCCCACACAGCAGATGCCCAGGTCTCTAGGGCTCAGCATTCAGCAGAGCAGGGCCGTCCCACAGGGGTAAATTAGAAACTTGGGAGGGTCATGGGGCCAGGATACAGTGAAGGATACGAGGACCTGGCACCAGCTCAGGGCACCTGGGCAGCAGACTTGCAGGCCTGCCAAGCTCAGTCCAGATGGAAGCTTGGGGACATAGCACAGGACGAGATGGAGACTCATTGTACAACTGGGCCTGGAGGGCTCGTCTCAGTGGCACCAAGGCTCCATCTCTTACAGACTCACTTGGGTTGGGCCAAGGCTGGGGCAGGGGCCACATGAAGAGCAGTGTGCTGAGTATGGTGAGTCACCTGGAGCTTATCTCCGTGGCGGAGGACCCTGCCTGCGTCCTGCTAGCTGGCACGCTGGGGTCTGTTTCACTGAGTACCTCAGTTTTCCCGTGTAGGTTTATATAAAAGCCCCTGACACAAAGCAAGATCAGAGGAAGTATGGCTCCCACGTAGGCAGCTCCTCTTCCACCTCGTCTCATCCAGGACTCTGGTTGCCTGCCTGATGGCCATGAATGATACCCCTGCCCTAGGGCCGGCCAGGCCAGGAGGGCCTGGAGACCCTGAGAATTCTCTGTGGCTAGTGGTACCATCCTCTCTCCTGACAGCCCCTCCTGTGACTTGGACATAGCCAAGGCTGCGAGCCAGTGATTCCTCCACAGGACCACCAGCCCGAGCATCACATCCTTGGGGTGTCAGCTTCCACCATCTTAGGCAGCGGAGGAAGTGAACTGAGCCCCAATAGGTGGAAAGCCTGGAGTCACCCCAGGCCCTCTCTGCTGTGTGTGGCCCTGGGTGAGTTCTGCCATTTAGCCCTCAGAGCAGACTTCTGGCTGTGGGGGCAGTCAGGACCCTTGTAGCTTTATGAACTTCTGCCCTATGGGGAGAGACCTCTGCTTGCTGGGAGAGGTTATAGAGAGGGCGTGAGGTTCCTGGCCCTGGATTCCTCCAAAGTCTACCCTTCCTGAACGCTACCTACTGTTTGGCTTGCTTTTTCAGGGGCTGTAGAAAAAGGCTTTGATTTTGGGACTTTTGGTGACATATGAGGCCAGTATTTAGCTAAAGTCTTATGTTCTATATGTTGCTCTAGCCAGTACCTGAGGACATCAAAACACATTCCAGGAAACTTTTCCTGTGTGTGCAGGAATCCACAAACTCAAAGGGCCCCTCTCTCCATGCCCTAACTGCAAACTGCCAAATCAAACTTTGGTGCCATCCATTTCCTCCCAAATCATTTGGGTTTAGGAGATGATTGAAAAGGGAAAGGAAGATCCAGCTCAGGGGAATGAAGCCTCCCTGAGCTGCTAGCCTACAGAATCCTCTGTCCATGGGGCTTCCCTGGCCTGAGTCCCACCTCAGCCCATCTTCCATGGGCACCAAGTCTTGGATATGCTTTTGCCCATTCTGGCTCTTCACCCATACTCATGGGGGCTTTGAACACTAGAAACACATGAAGAGGGGGCCCAGAGTTTTTTATGGCACCTCTCCACTCGTGGCCTGGCTCAGTCCCACGTCCTAATCAGTGCACACATGGCATTTATTTGCTGGTGTAGCGAAGAGAGGAAAAGGATGGTTCTTGGTTTTATACAGGAAAACTTCAGGGTGCTTTTCAGGCAGAGACAGGCTATACCCCCAACACTCAGTTCCACTGAGACCAATGTAGACTTGGGGAGCAGCCCCAGAGAGGCTGCACAGTGGGCCTGATGGACAGACAGGGCTGGACAGAGAATGAGGAGCCAAGTGTGCCCTGGGGACCCACACTGTGAAAGCCCAGGGCCAGGATCCCGGAAGCTACATGCGAGCCTGGGCTCTGCAGTGGATGGAGCTGTGGCTGCCAAGAGAGAATAAGGTGGATGGATGTGACTCTCCACAGATAGGCCCCAAACCCCGCAGCGCAGGGCCTGCATGCAGCTTCGTGAGCAGAGTGGGAGCTTGCTCTTGGTATGGGTGCTGGGGGCTGGCATTTTGAGAGAGAGCAGAAGTTGTAGAGAAGGAAGAAATACTGAAGTGACAGACAGGGGGACAGCTGTGGCCTTAACTTGGTGTTCCTGTTCCTCAGATATGAATGTATTAATTTCCATAAATGCTAATAGCCCGTTTCCCCAAGAGCTATTACTTATGTCATCTCTCTTGGATACAATTCAACCAAGGAAGGAAAGGAAAGGGAGGAAAAGGTAACCCCCACTGATGGGTCCCAGCTCTGGCCTGTCTCCCAAATAGGTAGCTCAGGTCTAGTCTTGAAGGTGACCCTGCTAACACCAAGGTCCAAGCCACCTGCCTTCAGATAGGTAAGTCCCAATCATGCCTAGAAGCAAAGAAAGTTACCAACCCCAAAAATGCTGAATCACAAAGTGAGGTTGAGCAGGAAAGTGGGGGTGGGGTGGGGAGGGACAAGTTGGTCAGGGAGGGAGGCAGGAAGGGTGCTGAAAAGCTTTGCACTTGGAGCACCCCAGATTGCTCCAGGGACCTCTGCAGGGTTCCCTCACAGATGCCAGGAGGTGCAGGCTGCCTGCACCTGACGGGAGGGCAAGCAGGTGGGCAGGTGCGCCCAGCCGCTGATACTGCAGCAGGGAGCAGTGCAGCAGCAGGTAGGGAGGTGGGGATGTGCTCCGTGCCAAGGCCCCGGCTGGAGGCAGAAGGACTGACAGGATGGGCCAGGGTCTGGAGGAACGTGGGGGCCAGCGGACCGGAAGGATGCTCCCAGAGGAGCAGGTGGGAGAAAGGTGCGGAAGACCGGCGCCGGGACCTGGGAATGCTCCGCCTCGGGTGCGCGGAGGCCTGGAATGGGGACTAATGCGGGGGAAGGGGAGGCGATACTAGGAGACTGAAAGGACAGCGTGGGGACGCAGGCGAGGGGGGAAGTTTGGGGCAGGAGTCGGGGAAGCAAGCTGAGAGATCAGGTAAGACGACCGGGAAGCCACGAGAGGAGGCGATGGGGGGAAGGGAGATGGTGGAGAAGGAGGTGAGAAGGCTGAAGAGGAGGTGAGAACGGCGACGGGGGCAAGGATGCAGGGCAGGGGAAGAGCAAGGGGAGAAGCACTACGGCGCCCGCCGCCGCCGCTGCACTCCAGGCGCAAGTCCTTGGGCACCGCGACCCACTGGGGTCTCCCCATTCACTCACCTGGGGGCTCCAGCTCCGGATCCTGTGCCCGCTCCGGATCTTCCTTTCCGCCCGGCCCCAGCGACTTTAGCGCCCCCGAATCCCGCTTGCTCTTGCAGGTTCCGCCCGCAGCATCTTCACCTCGTGGGACGCCTGCGGCCACGCCCCTAGGGGCTTCTCATAGGCTGTCACTCACGCCAGTCACATCCCCATTGGCTGAGCGTTCAGCGTCCATGCAAATCAGAACGGGCCAGCCGCCGCATCAATTGGCTGATGCTCGCAGAGCGGAGTCCCTGGATTTGGGCTCTGATTGGCTCCGCGACCCAGACCACAGAAGGGACGCGGGGCGCATTCCCGGCCTGAGATCCCGCGCCTCGGTCTGAGGCTCCTGTCCTGTCTGGCAGCGCGCCGGGTGTACCTGTCAATCGGGAGGCTCCGAGGCCTGTAGCTCTGCCAGGCACCGGCCACTGAACCCTTGAGTACTGGTGCTGCAGAGACTTCCAGGAAAGCTTGGACTTTGTAGCCCTCCACAAGGGGCGGCGGGCCGTCTCCTAGGTAACGTGGACGGCGGCTGGCAGAACCAAAAGGGTTGGCTGGCGGGTGAGATCTACGTGGCCGGAGGGCCTGGGCGCGGGCGGAGTTGACCAGGCCTCACCGCCCTGGGGTGAAGGTCTGACTGATCCCTGCATGCTCACCCGGGCTCGTAGGGCGCGGAGGCGGTGGGGCGAGGGGTGCGGGCGCGAGGCCGGGCCCATTTCTGAACTCCCCCTCCCTGACGATTGGTGCGGCGCCGCGTCGTGAGTCTCGTGCTCTTTCGGGCTGCCCCCCGCCCGCCCTCTCCCTTTGACTGCTGACTTCAGACCCGCTCTAGCTCCAGATCCGATGCGGGCGCGGCGCGCTCACCCGGGCCTGGAGGGGCGGTTGGTCTCGATGTCCCCATCCTCGTTCATGCGCGTCCTTCCTCCGTCCACCCCGGGGCCCCCTTGCGGCCCTCCACGCACCTCCAGGCCCTATCCATCTCTCAGAGCTAGCCCGCGGGGCCGGCCTCAGTCTACTGGCTCAAACTGGTGCCCTTGGGTGCCGCTTTCCTGTGTCTGGTCTGGCGCACGTGGAAGTCCACGAAGGCTGTGAGTCCTACTCATGCGGTGGACGGAGAAGGAGCGGTGTTGGAGACAGCGGTGGGCAGGGACCCTGTCACATCTCCCCATGCAGTTTTTGTGGGCTACGGTCCTGTCTTTCGTGCTCAACTGTGTGCTGTCTTGGCCTCTCTGCGCCTCACATACCGCGGGAGATGCCATCTTGTCTGCTGTGTGGCGCAGGGGAAGTCAGCCATACTCAGACCTCCCCTACTGCCCAGGCCTCAGGCACTCCAGAAGTCCCATCTTCTGGCGAGGTCTTTCCCTGGTCCCAGCAGCCTCCCTTCCCCTAGATTTTGCTTTAAATATTTTTTGTTTGATATTTGTAGAAGTGAAGACCCCAGGAGACTTCACAGCCTTCATTTTGTAGATTGGAAACAGGCAGGGAGGCTGCTGTCTTTCTTGAAGTTGGGGAAGACAGTGGATGGCTTGAACCCTGGGCTCCTCACCTGTCTGCCCACCATAACCTCGGGCATGTCGTCTATCTTGGCCTCTCTTGGTCTCTGGGATGGGACCAGGACGGGGTGGCCTAGTTACAATGGTCCTAGGTGGTCCCTACTGACTGCTCAACCGAATGGCCACTGGACCTGAGGCTCCTTCTCCTCCTCTGTAGGATGGAACAGTGATGATATTTATCCAACTGTTGATGGAATGATAACTCTGGAAATGCTTCTGAGTCCCTGGATCATGATAGGGGCTTAATAAAAGCCGATGCCTTTTCTTTTTTCCCCTGAGAGCCCATTCTTGGGTTCCTTCAAGCATGATCCATTTCTGATGTTCAGCGTCCCTCAAGTCCCTCCTGCCTTTCTGGAAGGCATTCACTGGAAAGTTTCATCACTGGAAGGTTCTCATTGTCTTGCAGGACAGGGTTAAATGTACAGCCCAGTGCATCTGTGACTTCTGTGTTGTGCCTGTGTGTGGGAGCAGATAGAGGTGGGGGACTCATTCTTACTCTGAAGAGGTGGGGTGGGATAGAAGCCTGCTTGGGCCCCCCAACCCCAAATGTCCCAGGTGTTAACCCACCTTCAGACTATAGGGGGATTCCAAGTAGGGGTCAGGATGTATACCCTCTTCCCCAGCCTGTGCCTGCTGGGGCTGGAGGAGCAGGGCAAGGCTTGCTCTTCAGCAGCATCTACTGGCGGGAGGTGGCACTGTGTTCTGTTGTCACCAGGACAGGGGACAGGTGGGAGCTGGTGAGTGGGGACAACCTTCCTGTCCAGGGACTCAACCCAACAGAAAGTGAGTGGGTGTGTGTCTGTCATTTCATCATGAAGGGTACCAGGGAGACAGCACTGCTTCCGGAAGAAAAACCAGCAAAGCACAAGGACCGCCTTAACTGAGGCTTTGTAGCTGTGGCTGCTTACAGAGTCTGGTTGGTGAGCAGGGCACTATGCATGCAGCAGGACCAGGATTGCTCCTACAAGGAGCTGGCCATTGAGTGGTTAGTGCTGGGATCAGCAGTAGCACCAGGGCCGTGGGACCCAGGGTGGCGAGCCTCAGGGAGCCTTTGGGAGCCTTGCTGAGCTGCATGCTGGTTTTTGTAGGTGTAGAGAGTCGTCTGCATTTCCTGGGGCTGCTGTCAACAGAATATCATGAACGTGGCAACTTGAAATAATACACTCATTCTTTTCAGGTGAATGAACTCTGAAGTTCCGATTCAGTCTGCCTGGGTGGAGGCCAGGCTTGCATGGGGTGGGCTCCAGAGGGGTGGCTGTCCCCTTCCTTTTCCAGTTTCCAGAGCTTCTCTGCTTCTCTTGGCTCTAGGCTGCTTCCATTGTCACCCAACCTCCTTCCTGACCCTCTTGTCTGTGTCTCATAAGGACCCTTGTGACTGAGGGCCATCTCTGTCTCAGGACCTGTGTTTATCACATGCACAGAGTACCTTATGCCCCGAGAGGAACCTGGGAACATGAGGACAACTGTGAGCCCCTGTTCAGCTGTCAGAGGAGGGCAGCAGCTTCTGAGGGCCTTTGGTGGTGGGTACTGCTTTGCCTCAGTGGGTATGGGGACTGCCTGCCGTTAGCCATCCCCACTGTGGGGTCTGGGTTCCAGCTCATGGTCCTGGGAGTCTTCCTGGGGTTCAGGCTGGCCAGGCCTGGGCAGCACGGCATTGCAGGGGGGCAGTGGGTTGAGTCCCTGGCAGGAGTTTGCCTTTGGTGGCTCCATGTGGCCACCTGTCCTCTGAGTCTGGGCATGGACTGGGTGAGGCCCCTCCCACAGCATGAGCAGCCCACCATGAACAAGAGAACCCAACCAGCCTGTGTGTCAGTCGCATTCCCATGGCAATGGGCTGGCTCTGGCCCTCTGAGGGTGTGCCTGGCCTGCAGGTTGCCTTTCTAGAGAAGCAGGATCCCTGGAAATCTGAAGGGTACCTCGGGCTGTATAGCATATCTTCTCTACTCTCCATGTACTGCACTCTCCTAACCCCTCAAAACATAGGGTCTCTGACCTGTTTAGTTTTTTTTTTGTTTTTTGTTTTTTTTTGGAGACAGGGTCTCGCTTTGTAGTTCAGGCTGGCCCTGAGCTCACTATGGTGCCCAGGCAAGCCGCCGTGAACTCAGCAATCCTCCTGTCTCTGCCTCCCGAGTGCTGGGATTACAGGTGTGAGCCACCACGTCTGGCATTGTGGTATGTGGTGTTGATTGTTGGTGGGTGTGTCTCCACGCCCAGCATTGTATGTGGTTTACCGGGGATCGAACTCAGGACCTTGCGCTTACGAGGCAGGTGCCGGAACCACTGAGCTAACCCTCCATCCCCTTGTTTTTTTTTTGAGACAATGTCTGCCTTGTAATTCAGGCTGGCCCTGAGCTCACTGTGTAGCCCAGACGAGGCTTGAACTCAGCAATTCTCCTGCCTCTGCCTCCTGAGTGCTGGATTACAGCTGTGAGCCACCATGCCTGGCAATGTGGTATGTGGTACTGATTGCTGGTGGGCATGAGTCACCACACCCAGTATGAGGTTACCAGGGATTGAACCAGAGACCTTGTGCTTGCTAGGCAGGTGCCAGAACCACTGAGCTAAATCTCCGGCCCCCACTTTAGTTTTTGAAAAGTTACTGAGGACCCCAAGAAATTTTAATTATGTGACTTGTAGCTGTTGATGTTTACTGCATTAGAAATCAGAACTGAGATATGTTAAAAACACATTTGTTTAAAAATACTAACAAAACCTCTTATATGTTAGCATAAGAAACTTTCTAAAAAACGAGGGCTGTGTTTTCCAAAATAAAAAATTGGCAAGAAGACGAGTGGTTTTGCATTTTTGCTAAGACTTAAAATACAGCTGGATCCCCATGTGTGTTTATGCTTCTTCGTGTGGGGTGCCGTGCTGTGCTGGTAGATACGTGAAGGCCACCTGCCGACACCGGATGAAGGCAGTCCCTCCAGCAGCCATGCAGTGGTTTCTAAAGATGTGCTCCACAGCCAAATCTCGTGCTGCCTTTTGGACCATCACACCACTCCCCAGAGCATCCAGGTTCTCTTTCCACAGCTCTTCCAGACACTGGTACTGTGAACCCACAGCTTTGAAGATTGGGTTCGTTCTGTCACTGCCCACCCTGTCAGAGAAAGTCCTCAAGTATGAAGCTGTCGGCCTTATGATGGAGGCTGTGATGTCGGGCCATCTTGACTTGTGTTTGAGAAAGTGTCTGTCAAGGACCCAGGTCCTTGTGGCTGCCTCTCAGTCACTCAAACCAACAGGAAGAGCATGTCCACTGGTGGCCCATGGGTGGTCCGGGTCCTTGAGTTTGTGCTTTCTGTGTTTCTCCTGCCGTCACGCCAGTGACTGAGGTGTCTCAAATTGATAATTGTCCTGCTGTGACCTGGGACGTCCCCTGGCTGGTGTGCTTGCCTGTGGGTGGTGCGAACTTGATGAGGGCTCCAGGCCCCGCAGCTCTGTGGGGAGCGAGTGGAGTGCTGGACTCACAGGGCACGAAGCACTTTGGGAGGGAGCTACTGTTGCCAAGGTTGCTTGCGCCTGTGGTTCCTCCAGCTGTGTGTCTGTGTGAGGTAGAGATCCTGGACCTGGCTGAGGCTGTGATTACTGTCATCCCAATAGAGGTCCGGGGACCTGGGATCCTGTCTGGCTGGAAGGGGAAGATGGTGCCCCAGGCCAGGTACTCCAAAGCTGGTTCATGCAGCCAAGTCATTGTGGCGGCTGGCTATAGGGAGACCTCTGGGCCTACTGGGCTTGGCTGCTACTATTGCTCTGTCTGCTTTGTGATGTGTGAGTCCATTAGCTGCTTGTACGGTGGCTGCTGGAAACTTCAGACTGACAGTTTCCCTTGGAACAGAACCAGCGGAGGCTCTGAGACTTGTTTCCCAGGCTCTAAGTGGGCTGCACCACCTGGGCCCACCCAAAACGGCCTCGCCATACACCTTGGCGTCCTTGTGTGGTGCCTTTCACAGCTGTGTTTAGATGTCTCCTCAGTGCCTCATGTGGTCCTAGGTGGGGCATTTTAGAGGTGGCTGGATCTAGGGTGTGTGATGCTGGGACTGGGTGACTGATGCTAGGATTGGGCGGTAGCCTGGATAAAATATAAGGACAGAGAGAAGGTCATTTGTAGCTTGCTGCTTGGTGCTTGCTGCCTGCCCTGCTTTGCTGTGGACTGTTTCTCCTCTGTGTGGCCCTCTGCCATGCCACTCTGTTGGGAACAATCCTGTTTGAGAGAAAAAATTGTACAGTCAGACTGACTAGGTTGAGCTTTCCTGGTTGCAGACAGATTTGGGGACTTAACTTTTTTTTTTTTTTTTTTGAGACAGGGTTTCACCTTGTAGTTCAGGCTGGCCCTGAGCTCACTTTGTAGCCCAGGCTAGTTTGAACTCACAGCAGTCCTCCTGCCTCTGTCTTCAGAGTGCTGGGATTACAGGTATGAGCCACCACATCTGGCACTGTGAAGTGTGGTACTGATTGCTGGGTATGTGGTACCAGGATTGAATGGGACCTTGACCTTGTGAGGCAAATGCTGGAACCACTGAGCTAAATCCCTGGCCACTGGGGTCTTAACTCTTGTCTTCACCTCTGGTAGCAGCAGGAACTCTAGTGTTCCACATGCTGTGATGGTCCATGGCAGAACTATACCAGTATCTACATAATTCCTCAAGGACTATTACCAGTGTGTTGTCTGCCCCTGCCATCCCAGGTCTTTTGGAATGTATGGAATGAAAGGTATAACCCTCTGGGTCTGGGGTCTTGACTACTCAGAGTAGCATGGATCATGCTCAAGCTTACCTTCTTCTCTAAGCCTCATTTTTGTCTAATTATTATTCTGCGTGTGCTGTCAGACTCACAGGAGACTCAAACTTAATGCAGAGGTTCTAGGTACATCCATTTCCCTTGTTTCCCACAATCCTGCCTTGTCTAAGGACTGATACTGCAGTGAACTTGAACTGAATAAACCTTTCCTGCTTTAACTTTGGGTGTTGGGTATTTTGTCTCAGCAATAAGAAAAGTAACTGAGAAGGTGTCCATTCCTAAGCTAATCATGAAGCCAGTAGAGTGTTCCTGCTGATGCAAAACAGGGGACCAGGGGTTTCTGGAGTGAGGTAGGCACCTTACCCAGGGTGTGGTCAGCCATGCGGGCTGCTGTGCTGGGGTCTGGTGGGTGTGGTAGTTGGGGAACTGTGAACACTGTGGCCCTGATGTCTTCTTTCTCCCTTGGGTGCAGGTGACCCGGAGATTCAGGTTAGGACCAAGTGAGCAGAATGAATGACTGGCACAGTGTCTTTGCCCAAAACACACTTGTCCCTCCACATCCGCAGAGAGCCCGGCAGCTTCTGAAGGAATCCACCGCATTTCAGTGTGTCCTGAAGTGGCTTGATGGGCCACTAATTAAGCAGGTAATGAAATTTGCTATTCATTGTCAGCCACTCTCAGATGAGATGGGGTTTCCAGTTACCATTGATTTTCACTTACTTACCGAGTCTCATCCCTGTGCCATTGCCTGGGCCTTGGCAGAGTCTGCAGGCAGAGTGGCCCATCAGCAGGGAGGGCTCAGACTCAGCACCTGGGTCAGCACTTATGACGAAGGGTAAGGTTTCATCTGCCCACAGTCGAGCACAGTACAAATCCAGGTATTCCGATTTCCAGGGTCGTAGCTGAGCCCTCTGGCTTGGAAGATGTGGCCTGTGCATCTCTGGGCATGGCTTGCTTTCATCCAGAAGATACAAAGTTCTGGGTTTCTGGCCAGGTCAATCTGTGGCTTGGGTACTACAGCCTCCTATGCACTCAGGCTTGGGCCAGCACCGCATCCATCCCTGCCCTTCAGCTGCAGGATGAGACTGCGCTTCTCCCTGCCTCCTGTGGGACGTGCTTGTGGTTGGATGTCCTTGGAAGGCCCAGTGGCAGGTGGGATACATAAATCAGTATGAGCCCGGTTCTTATGGGGTGTGGCTTGGCAAGACTGTCCTGTCCTGCAGCCATGGAGCTGTTTGCATGCATGAGAAGTTATAGGAGTGCTGGGCCTGTGAATAACTGTCTGTGACTAAGTCACTGATGACCCCATCATCCTCTCCAGACCCTCTGATCAGGCCCTGCTGGTGTTTGTGTAGTCAGTGCTGGGGAGCTACATGCTTTGCACCTTGTGCTGCTTCCTGCGACCCTCACTGCAGCCCTGGGAAGGAGGTGCCCGCATTGCCTGTCCATGGGAGAGGAACAGTGTCCAAGAGGGTGCAGTCAGCTGCCTGAGAGAAACGGCCCTGGGTCCCTTTCCCATTTTATTTTAGTTTTGAAAAAGTAATTCACATAAATTAAAGTTTATAAAACTCACAGGGAAAGTGGATCATCTACTGTGTTCCTGAGGCACCCAGTACTCGCTGTAGATACAGCCACTGTCACCTGTTTTTTGTACAACATTCCAGAAATTCTAAGGAAATACAACAAATGAATATACCTATATATATATATATTTTTTCCTTTAAAAAAAGGAAATGATAGCTTATTAGATTTTAAATGATAGCTTACCAGGTTTTCTGTACCTTTTAAAAAAGATACTTTTTTTTTTTATGGTACCAGGTATTGAACTTGGGTCCTTGTGCTTCCAAGGTAGGCGCGGTACCACTTGAGCTAAATCCCTAGCCCTAAAAGAGATATTCTTAATAATACAGTTTATGGATTTGTCAATGTTATTACATGAAGACATTTCCTATTCTTTCTCATCACTCATTTTGAATTAGTCAGCTTCCCATTACTGACAGAATACCTCAGAAAAAGACCTGGGAGAGGAAAGGTTTATTTTGGCTCACGGTTTCAGATGTTTCAGTCCTTGGTAAGCTAGTTCCATTGTTCAGGCCTAAGGCAGGGTGGAAACATCATGGCGGGAGGCTGTGGTGCAGAAAAGCTGCTTACCTCATGGTAGCCAGGAAGAGAGTGAGCAAGAAGAGAGCTAAAGAGAGGAAGGGGCAGGGCTGAGTAAATCCTTCAGGCCATGCCCCTGTGGCCTACTGACTCCTACCAGCCTCTACCTCCTAATAGTACATTTAGTTGTGAATTCATCCCTGTATAAAACCATCTGGGAATTTAGCATCCTATGATTAGATCACTTTAAAGCCTCACCGCTGAAACGGGAGGCTTTCAGGGGATGTTTTTGTCTGAATCACAGCTTCCTTACTGGTGAATATTCCATTTCCTGTTTTCCTGTTATAAATATACCTTTGATGAATAACCTCTGTTCCTTTTTTTTTTTTTTTTTTTGCTTTTTGGAGACAGGGTCTCGCTTTGTAGTTCAGGCTGGCCCTGAGCTCACTCTGGTGCCCAGGCAAGCCGCCGCAAACTCAGCAATCCTCTTGTCTCTGCCTCCCGAGTGCTGGGATTACAGGCGTGAGCCACCACGCCCGGCATTGTGGTATGTGGTGTTGATTGCTGGTGGGCGTGAGTCTCCACGCCCAGCATTATATGTGGTTTCCGGGGATCGAACTCAGGACCTTGCGCTTGCGAGGCAGGCGCCGGAACCACTGAGCTAACCCTCCGGCCCTCTGTTCTATTTTTAAAAAATACCTGTAGAATTTCTACAAGTGGGATTTCTGATCCAAAATCATATGTTATAACTTACCATTTATGAAATATTATATGTTACTTGTGAAAAGCATGTTTAAACAGAAGGACATAAACAAATTGGAATTAAGGAGTGGGTGAGAGCCACTCTGACTTCTTCCTGCTCCCCTGTGTTGCGCCTTCCCATGCTGTTCCTCTGCTTGGCCTGAGCTTGCTCTGCAGAGTGGTTTCTCCCTTTTTCTTCACTTTTACTTTTTCAAATAAACTTTGCCACTGCTTTTGGCTTGTTTTGTTTAATTCTTTGAGTTGAGAAGAACCTGGGAAAAACAAAATGGAAGAAAGATCATGTAAGTACAAAGGGTAAAGACTTTGTGACTATGCCAGTGTCTGAAAAAAGCAGGTTTCAGTACAGACCGAAGGGTATTTCTTTGCTTTTGGTTTATCATTTTGGAGTGGGGAGGGCGTGTTCTTGGCCACCGAGGCCGGCTCCACAGTACCCTGTACAGCCTGTTATAGGGGCGTATCTTTGGCTCTCAGTCAGCAGGAAGGTGCCAGAGCCTCCGTGGGCACACACTGCATTGCCTGCAAGAGCCTCTAAGAGGACAGAAGGCCAAGACTTCACAGGAGTAGGCACAGGGCAGGATGGGCAAGTGGAGCAGGGACTCACCCTGAGGGTCTGTACTCATGACAGCATGCAGGGTGCAGCAAAGCCTGGCAGTGAGTCAGGGTGTCACCTGGCACGTACCCACAGGCCAGACTCCCAGGAGTACAGTGGGCATTCAGCAGAACCCAGGGTTTGCGCAGCTTGGACACAGTATGCTGCTGTAGCCTTCTGAGGTCTCAGGTCTCCGGCACCAGCCCAGGTGGTCTTGTGAGTGGCTCCTGGCAGGGCAGGCAGTATTCAAAGACAGTTCTGTGAAAGGCTATTGGTGCCTGGGGCAGGGCTGGGTGGGGTAAAGGGACCTGCATGTTAGATTTGCAGTCATGGCTTCAGACCCTCCTCCTCTCTCACAGAACGTAGAGATTAAAAAACATGTGAAAGATGTGACCAGTGCTGTCAACCACGTTGGTGTCTCTTAAATATTACCCCAGTAAACACAAGTACACATTCTTCTCAAGTGTGTGTGGAGCACTCAGTGAAAGAAACCATGTTCTGGGGTACAGAGATATCTCAACATTTGAAATGATTGAAATTACAGTGTTCACTGATACTGCGGTTTTAAACTCAAACTCAGCAGAAAAATCAGAAAAGAGACCTAGAAAATCCTCAGTAGCAGGAAATTGATCCACTGCCAAATACCCCTTTAGTACAAGAAGAATTCATAGAGAAATTTGAAAATAATTTGAACTGATTAATGGATGAAAATATAAAAATTCATGAGACACAGATAATGGCAGCCCTTTGGTGGAAACATACAGTTTTATATAACTGAGAAAAGAAGAAAGTGTAAAATCAGCGATTCCTCAAGAACCTAGTAGATAAAGGAGCAAATTAAACAAAACAAAATGATAAATATCTGAGCAGAAATTATTAATAGAGAATATTAACAAGGGAATTAGAAGTTGGTTCTTTGGAATGATCAGTAAAATTAATAACCCCCTAGCAAGACTAGTTAAGAGGAAAAAAGGGCAAAATTTCCAATACTGTGAATGATAAAGGAACATTACATACCTGACAGACATTAAAAATATGATGTTGAATTTCATTCAACTATTTTTTTTTTGGTACACTTCTCGCCCATCCTTGTGTACCCAGGTTCCCTCCCACCTTGGGGCCCTGGATTCTGCTGCTCCCCACCCGATCCCTCGCCCACGGGCCCTAGGCCTTGTGCTCCCCCGGTCCTGGCTCACTGGCACTTATCCTCACTGGCACCTGCCCCGACCCTGTCTCTCCCCACTTACCTTGTGCGAGCCCTGCAAGGGCAGAGACTGTCTCTCTCCATCCCTCTTCCATCCTTAGTGCCTGGAATGCCTAGTGGGCATTCCGAGAATGTTAAATAAGAATAGAAGAAGATGGAGAATCCATTGCAGATGACACCTGTACCATTGCTGGTTGTAGCCAGTGACGAAGGTCCAGAGGCTGACCCCGAAACTTGCTGTATACAGTAAATAGTGAGTCTGTGGGAGGAAAACCCTGTTTTCAGTTGCTTCATCCTGTGTTTGCAGTTATGACTTCTGAGGTGTCCAAGATCTGCTTTCCCTTTACTATTGCTGTTCCAAAATAATCCTGACAAATTTAGGACTTAGAGTTTGTGGTTATATCAGGAAGAACTCAACTAGGTGCAAATGATAAACAAAACAAAACAAAAACCTGAAGTGGCTTCTGATTCTACATGTGATTAGCTCACAGAGAGATCCAGTTTGCATGAGCTTCAGGTGTGGTTGGATCCAAGGTCTTGTGATCTTACCTGGATTTCTCCTCTCGACTCTTGCCTCCACTTGCCCTCACTGTGGCAAGTATATGTCCGCACTGTCCCAGCCCCTTGTGTCTCATGGGCTCTGGGTGCATCTTAAGCCTGTGTCCGCTTCACAGAACATCCGTGTTCTGATTGGTCAGGGCCGGCTGAGCACATGACTTGGAACCTCACCAATTCTGCAGAGGTTGAGCTGGTGCTGGCTGCATGTGCGGGATGATGTCCTAGTGCCAGTGTATCCAGGGCTCACCCCAGCTGTCTCCTAGGGCGCGCTGGAGGTGCTGTTGGAGGTCGAGTGCCATCTGCGAGTGTCTCTTTTTGACATCACCTACCGACATTTCTTCGGGAGGACGTGGAAAACTGTGGTGAAGCCGACCAAACAGCTTTCCAGGCAGCCGCCCAGGATTGTCTTCGGAGAGGTAGGGCCAGGAGTGGGCTGGGCTGGGGGGTTGTGGGTGTCCAGAGTCCTCAGACCAGAGAGACCTGTGCACCCCAGATGCACAGGAGCATTGTGGGGCTGCAGGTCTAGGGTTACAGAGCCCCGCACAGGGGTGGGTACTTTATTTCCGAAGATAGCGTTAGATGGATGCCTGCTGTCCTGAGCAAGTGGCAGTGCCACACACAGTTTAAGGGGATACAGCACCCCTCACTGCCAGGAGCCTGATGTCTGGGTCAAAGTTTAGGAGTGTTGATCTTATTTCCTGCCAATACTTCCTCCTCCTCTCTGCTGTCTTCTTTTCTCCTTACTTTCTACTTCCTTCTCATCCTTTCTGATGGCAAATGAGACACCAAAGTTTCCTTGGCCCAGATGGCTGGTGGGCTCAGACTTGCCTCTATATCCAGAGAGGCCAGTGGTGTGGGCGCTGGGTGAGCACTGTGTCCACCAGATGGCGCTGTAGATGCCACTCTATACTCTTCCCGCAGTTAGCGCCCTGCCAAGTACCACCTGTGGAGGCAGGGCGGGGAGGGTGTTCCTCTCTCCTCCTTATACTGGTCACACAGAGACTGCAGCTGTGCTGAGCTCACAGGCCCAGGAGGGCAGCCTCTGGGGTGGGTACCTGTAGGATTCAGAGGAAGTCTGGGATGAGCAGGGATGAGGATGCTCCCTGCAGGGCATATTCTGGGGAAGGGTGAGTCTTGTGGGGATATCCATTCACCCTGAAGTCAAGCATGTCACAGAGGCCCTTCCCGTGCTGCTGGCTTGTCCTTCCCTCTTCCCGTACCAGGGATCGAGCTCAGGACCTTGTGCTTGTAAGGCAGACACAGTGCCACTGAGTTGCATCCTCAGCCCTGCACCTTTTGTTGTTGTTGAGCCAGGGTCTCACTCTGTAGTTCACACTGGCCTTGAACTCACTGTGCGGGCTGCTCTGACTTTGAACTTGTGGGGCAATGTTCCTTTTGCCTCAGGCTCCTCAGGGCTGGGATTGAGATGTGGGCCACCATGCCCAGCTTCTGTTTTGCACCTGACCTTGGTGGGGAGAGTGCAAGGACTTGACCCCTGCAGGGGCAGCCTCAGGGACCTAGGGAGGGGGCTTCTGGGCTTTCTTCATAGGGGCTCAGAGTGAGGCCCAGGAACTGGGGAACCTGGTGAGCTCCTTAGTCACGGCTCCCAACCCCTCACCACTGGCCTGCCTGGGCCTGGGTAGCACCATGCCTTGGGCTGGCTATGAACATAGTACACCCCATGGCTGCTGCTACTGGGCCTGAGGAGTGTGTGTGCCTTGGTTGGACCATGTCTGAGGTTGTCCCCAGTTTACATTGCTGGTCGCCCCAGAGGTCAAAAGAGTGCACAGAGCCTGGGCACTGAAAATGCATCTGAAGGGAAGCTTGTCTCCCCTCCAGGTGACTGTGACCCCGAAGGCTGTCCCTGAACCTCCCACTCCCCTGGGAGCTGTCTCCTATGTTCCTAGGTATGATGCTCCAGCCTGGGGTCCACAGCCCTTGATTTTCTTTCTTGGGGAACAGATGAGCCTGGGGAACGGAGTTAGCATAAAGAGTAACAGGGGCGGAGGTGGCTGCAGCTGTCCTGTTCTGGGAAGGTACTTGTGTGGCCAAGGTGGGCCCACAGGCATATGATGTCATTCTTGTCCTCCTTCTGTGAAGGTCATTGTGTGTCCCCACTTTAAAGAGGAGAAAACTGAGGTTATAGGGACAGAATCCCTCCTGCTGGTCTCAGGGTGGTGGTGGAGGGGTCCACAGTGGGCCTTTTGGTGGCTGCCTGCACAGCTGTGCTGCGCCTGGTGTCCTCTTGACCCAGTCACTTCAGGCTGAAGAGTAACCCTGCCTTTGTAAACAAGGGTACCCGTGGCATGTCAGGATGGGGTGCAAGGTCCTAGAGCCTCCCAGTTGGCTCCTCTCTCTCCTTGTTCCCTTACTTCCACCCTCTGTTTAGAAAGTGGGTCTGATGGACGCTATCCCTGCAGCATCTGTCTGTACTACTGAGGGCACCCTGACCCAGGCAGGCCTGCCTGCCTCTGTCTCCTGATGCCTGGGGCTCTGGAGGGAGGAGCCTCGGAGAAAGCAGCCTTCTGGAAGGAGTCAGACTACTGAGGCCATGCTGCTGTGTCTTTGTCTGGGGTCACATCTGTGCCTCTGAGGTGGCCTGTGGCCCCAGAAGTGGAGCCCCACGTCAGGTTTCAGTGCTCCCTGGTGGCGGGCTGTTCATTAGTTCTACACTTGTGCCGGCAGCTCAGACTGGTGTGGGCTGCAGCTCCAGCCTCCCCTCTTGGTGGGCAGAGTCGGGAATGGGGGAAGTGTGAAGTCTCTGGCATGCAGCAGAGTTTGTGTGGGTTGTGCAGGGCCTCCCCCAGCTGCTATGCCCATGGTGAGCAGCAGAGGCCACTGGCAGCCTAGGCATGAAAGCGTCTTGACAGCTGTTGGCCAGTGTCTTTGGTGCTGGGTGTTTCCTCCTCACTCAGATTTGAAAATGGGCCTCCTTCCAGTTTCATGAGACATGGAAAAACCTCCTCTGCTGTGTGTGTGCATGTGCAAGCGTGTTGTGCACACATGTGGACATACACACATGGAAACTCCAGGCACAGTGGGGCTTTAGCAGCAGGTGTGGGGTGGGTGTGGCTCTGGTGCTGAGTCATGGAGAGGGAAAAGTAAACCCCACTGCCTTTAGGGGTGGCCCTGGTGTTTGCAAGGGGTTTTCCTGGCCTTCCCCAAGCAGCAGCCCCGTGGTCCGAGTTAGGTTGGGGAGCTGATGGTGGCAGGCCCTGAGCTGCGCAGCCTCCCTGTGCCCATGGCTCCACCCTTGTGCTCTGGCTTTATTGAGATGTCCCTGAGGACTTGGCCCTGCAGGAAGGTGGCTCTTGTGTAGATGGTACCATCCTGAATAAGATGCAGAACGAGGAAGTCTTGCCTTGAAGCTGAGTGGGATGTTTTCTGTGGACTGTGGATTCTTTGCATTGGGCCATGGTCCCCTCAGGATAGGGACTCCAGTGGCATTCCAGCGCCTCTTAGCTCTGAGCTCAGCATTCTGTGTCTACTCTGAGACCTTCCTGCAAGGAGGAATTGCCTTTTTTGTTCTTCTGAGGTGGTTAATAATTCATTCGGCCTCAGAAAAAGTGTCTTTTTGAAAAATAACCCTGGAGTCCACAATACTGTGCAGTTATTACATTTTTTTCTTCTCAGTGGACAGAATCTTCCCTCCGATTCTGGGCCCAGTAACCACTGCCTGGCCTCCCATGGAAGGCCTGGTTTTTTTTCTCCTCTGTTGATTTGAGGAGTGTTCTGGGGCTGGGACCCAAAGGCTTCCCCAGATGTTCTGGACCCAGTGCAGGGCTCTTTCCCCAGGGCACACTAGCCCAGATGTTCCCTGGTGAGTGGGTGGCAGAGACAGGGAAAGGGGACATTACTGGAACCTCTGCAGTAAGTTCTAGTCTCCTGTGAGCCCCACAGCACAAGGTGAATTAATTAATTATACTGAAAATCTAGAAAAATGAGACTTAGAGAAGAAGCTAAGCTTTGAGCCTGATCAGTGCTGCTCTGGGCAGCAGAGATGAAAGACCTGGAGCTTGTCACACTGTGCTCGGTACCCTGGGAGTAGTGAATGGCACAGGTCACTCAGGGCAGTGGTTCCTGCACCCTTGTATAAGGAGGAGCTTCTGTTGGCTAGGAACTTGTTACCACAGGATGTCTTCAGTTGCTGCAGTTCTGCCCTGGGCTATCACAGCATCTTTGGGCCACAGAGGTCTTAGCTGTGACCAGAGGTGAAAACAGAATTATATCTGGGCATGCCATAGCTGGGATGTAGGCAGAAAAACTAGGACTAATCATAGTTTTCTTTACTTTATTTTATAATTTATTTTATTGCTATATTTAATATATACATTGTGATCACAAATGACATTGAGAATTTGTACCAGTACATGACATGACTAATCTTAATTTTAATTGTGAGATGATTTTTCCCCCAAATTGCTCCCAACAAGTTGGTAACCCTGCCCTCACCAACAAGAGACACAGGCCACTGACACAGGCCACTTCCCACCAACAAGGGACACAGGCCACTTCCCTTCCCATAACCTCAGCAAGGAGAAAGTAAGTCTGGCACAGCTGTTGTCCTCAGAGTAACAAGAGTGGAGTGAAGCGTGTGTTGTGCAGGTCCCCGTGTGACCCAAGCAGGCCTCCTGGAACTGTGTGGAGCTACTCGGTTCACCTTCCTGTTCTGGGGTTGCAGTTAATTAACCCTCCTGTGTGCATGCTAGGGATGGAGAGCACATCCTAATGCCAGGGCAGCCACTGCTCCCTTCTGGGGAGTTGTCCCCATGTCTGTAGCCACAACCCTGTGGGACAGTGCCTCACTCTCAGCCAGCAGAAGCCACTCCCCGGGCTCTGAACCCAAAGTGGCCCAGAGAACATCGTCTCAGTGACTTTCCAGTGTCATCCCTCCTTGGGCACCAAAGGAACTGCCATTCATTTGGGGCATAGAAAGCTGGGGCTGTGTGTTCACAGCAGCAGACGGTGGGGTGCTTCTGGCTTTGCTCATGACTGAGCTTGCTCACCCACCTTCCTGAGTCATCCTGTAGGCAGGGCGAGGCCTAGCTTTGTGTGAGTGTTGTCAGATGCCCGATGTGTGTGGCCAAGTCCCACGTGGTCACAGTTCCATGTGCGCTTTCATGCGGGTTATTGGCTTGGACCCTGAACTCCTTCACCTGTACATGTGAGGAAGCAGGTGTATGAAGTCATGTGGCAGAGGAGTCCATGCGGCAGACGTGGGTTATCTGCAGACCTGCCAGGCTATGCTTTGGAGTTGGGTGGGGAGGGACAACAGCCCTTTAGCCAGTAAGGGTTGTGTTGTTCCTTTAGGTTGGGGTTCACCTGGCCTCCTGCTTGGGAATTTGAGGTTGTGCACATCACAGGAGGTTCTGTGGTTGCCCCTGGATGGTGGGTCTGGGCAACAAAGGGAGGCCTTTGTGGATTGCACCTACTTCTTACCACAAGCTCATTTAATTTCCCCTTGGCCCCTCTTGGCCTGGTGGGCACATGCCAGCAGGTGATGGGTCGCCTGGCGTCAGGTGGGGATGCTCAGGGCAGCCTCCTCCTGGGGTCTCTGAAGCAGAGGCCAGTTTTAGTCCTGTTACTGCCGGTGTCATCTGTGCTCTCAGTGAGGACGGCCTCAGGACAAGTGCATTTACATGATTTATTAGTCTGTTGGTCCTGTCAGGGAAGGAGCGTCAGGTACTGCTCAGGTAATGGAGGGGTGAGTGGGGCTGTCTCCTGTCTCAGGTGGCCTTCTCCCGCAGGTAATTGATGAGTTTGACTTAAACTTTTAATCATACAATTTCATTTGATGCATAGAATTTTCTTCCCCAAATGTATGGTTCTGGCATTGATTAAATTTTCCTAGACCAAAGGCCTGTTGGCAGGCATTGCTTCCTGAGAGCCATCTGAGTTCTGCTGAGCCCACTGGCATGCCGGAGGTGTGGGTAGAGCATGGCTTAAGTCTCGGGAGAGATGTCCATGTTTGCCCCTGTGGGGGCTTGGAGCTGCTCCTGAGCAGCGTGTGCGCCTTAGTGCTATCATCCGTCCTTTGGAAAGTCTTGGAGCCTTGAACTGCTGTGAGGCTGGGTCCTTATACATTCTTGGCTTGCTGCCGTTCCCAAGCTGGAGGGTAGTGGTGAGTTTCAGAGGTGTCCCTGTGCCCTCATCCCTCGGGTGCTCTCTGGGCTTCAGTCATCCTGAGGTGTGCTAAGCACCCAGCGCAGGCCGGCTGCTGGGGGAAGGTGGTTCCCCTTGCAGGTCAGGGCTGCTGAGATGAATCACCTGGGGCTCTGATGGTGGGTGTTTTGCTTTCAAGGAGATTGTTCTTGGTGGCAGTTGAGGGCGAAGGAAGCAGCCACCCATCTGTACCTGCCGAGTGGTTCTTCCCGCTGCCTTTGGCGGAGCACTTTGAAGGTGACCTCTAAGCTGGGAGATTATTGCTGCTTCACATCAGAGTTTAAAATGTTTGCTTTATGGCCAGGAGGAAAAGCACGCAGTGCTCATAAGGGTGGCATGTGCAGGTGTGAACACGAAGGTGAAACACTGACAAACGCACTGCCCGGCAGGCTCCCCCACACCTTGCAGCCTCAGAAGCAGAGGCATAACTCTCTCAGCTCAGCCACCTGTCAGCTCTGAGTGGTCATTATTTCATCATTTTGCAATAAAAGATAATGGAATAACGATTTATATCTCGTGGCTGACGCTTTAATGTGTCTCTCTGTTATCCAGCCGACAGTCTGTGATCATGGGTGGCATTCTCTGTGAGACACTGTGGTAAGGACTTGTTACCCGGAGGGCCCATGTGAGGGAAACCACAGCAGAGCAGCCTGGCCCGGCCCAGCCTGGAGACCAGCTGTGTGCCACTCGTGGGTGCTGATGCTGTGTGGGTCGGTGGACCCAGCCAGCAGCTCCTTTTCTGTCTACCATGCCCACACCTTGATCATCTTGAACCAAACGACTGCGTTAGGAAGCTGGAAAGAGATAGCAGAATGAAGGGGGCATTGGCCTGTTGGCCTCAGAGGAGGGCTTTTCTTAGCTTCCCATGGAGGATCTAGAGATCTCCTGTTGGCATGTGTGGGTTGGAAAGGTTGCAAATGGAATTTTTTTTTAAAGTTTTTTGAGACAGGGTCTTGCTTTGTAGTTCAGGCTGGCCCTGAGCTCACTATGTAGCCCAAGTTGACCTCAAAGTCATGGCAGTTCTCCTGCCTCTGCCTCCAGAGTGCTGGGATTACAAGGTGTGAGTTGCCACGCCTGGTGCAAATGGAAAATTTTAAAACCAATTTGAAACTGGGCATGGTGATACATGCCTATGATCCTAGCTACTTAGGAGGCTGAGGCAGGAGAATTGTGATTTCAAGGGTAGCAATTTAGTGAGACTCTGTAGTTTGCTCAGCATGTTTGGTCCTCAGTACCACAAAGAAATCCCTAAATGAAACAAAGAAACCTGAAGACCAATTTGTGTAGCATCTCCTTAGTCTAGGCCTCCCTCCTAATTTTATTAATAAAAAGACATCCAGGCAATTTTTATCATAAAAGACACTAGTTAAACTCATTACTTAGCACCTTAAGAAATCTAAGGAGAAGGGCCAGGCATTTAGCTCTGTGGTTCTGCCATCTGTCTTGGAAGCAAAAAGTAATGAGTTTGATCCCCGAGACCAAAAAAGAAGTCTAAGGAGCCTTAGTTAAGACAATCTGGATGGAGCCTCATTAAACTTGTACATAAGCAGTGCTGGCTGAGGCGGGCATGACAGCAGCTGTGGGGACTGCGGGCTGAGCCGTGGCCCTGGCTGACCTCACTGTGGTCCTGTGGTGTCCCCAGTCCCAGGGCAGGTGCACATCTGGCCAGCCCAGCCTTTTTTGTGCCTAGAGCCTGGGGCCTGCTGGCAGATGCAGAATGGCGTTCCCAAGGTGGCAGTGTCCCAGAACAGAGCTGGGCCATCCTGTGTCCTGGATGTCGTGGGCCCTGGAGCAAGAGGCTCCGCCATCAACCTGTGTTGTCCAAGGGCATGCGGTGGAACTGGGTGCTCATGGCAGTGCTCAAGAGGGGGGCAGATGAGAGGATGTGATGTCTGGGCCACTCCTGGCTCACTTGAGCTGTCCTCTGCCTTCTGTTTTGTAGCCCTTCTACTTTCACACGTCCTTAAACCACCCAAACATCGTGGCTGTGGTTGAAGTTGTCACAGAAGGCAAGAAGCGGGATGGGAGCCTTCAGGCCTTGTCGTGTGGGTTTGGACTTCTGAGGATCTTCAACAGCAGGCCGGACTCTCTGACATCTCTGTCTCAGGACCGACGGTAGGTTTTGGCATTTTTTTTGGGGGGTCACTTCTAAGTCTTCCTGTAGGCTTGGGCAAGGGCTGGTTTTGGGTGAGGGTTGGTTTTGATGCAGGATGCATGTGGCCTGAGGCCCACAATATCACCCCTCCTGCAGGGTTCCAGGCGGTTGGTTAGCATTGACCCTGGACCCTTCATTTGTGAACACGAGGTGGCTGTGTGCATCTGATGAGGCTGCATGAGCATGAAGTTGTGTGGCTTCACACATAGGCGCTGAGTTGTAGCGGGGTCCATGTGCATCCATCACCTGCCAGGCTGTGCTTAGGAGCTGGGTGCACAGAGATGACACGGAGTATCTGCCCATGAAATCTCCCCTTACTCCTCTAGGTCAGATTTCTCATCCTCTTATACTCATGTGTAGGGCTGGGGGACTCAGTCTTGTGCCTGCCCAACTGTGACAGCCAGACCCCTCTAGGCCTTGTGAAATGTGCCCTGGAGCACAGCTACCCTGGTGAGATGCTTGCTCCCACTGCAAGCTGTGCAGATGCCTCAGATGGTGGCATCTGAGGACGCTTCCAAGTAGGCTAAACTTCCTTTGGTTGTACTGTCTGGCTGCCCTGTCTCTGGGCGGCAGCAGGCCAGACATGCTAGGCATGGTGTGGATCCCAGAGGGGGCAGCAGGCAGACCTGCTGCTGCAGGGCCATGGCTTGTGGCAGCTGAAGGTACTTGGAGAAGTAGGGGTGAGATGTGTAGCTGGCTCCCAGTGATAGTATGAGGAGCAGATCAATGACATGGTTCCCTGGCCCTGTCTTCCAGGTTGAAGCTGTATCATGGCACCCCCAGAGCCCTCCTGCACCCGCTTCTCCAGGACCCCATAGAACGTAAGCGACCAGGCTGTCCTTGGCAGTGCCTTTGAGTGTCCCATATCCCATTGAGCATCTCAGTGCCAGACACTGCCAACCTTGCCCAGTCATGTGATGGTTTTGGACAGATACGTCATGGGCTTGGGTTTTGCCAGATTTGAAGAACTGAAACGCACCATCGCCAGAGGAGGGCGCTGCTTTGTGAGGAAGGGCATGGCTCCATGAGAGCCCTGGGCCTTGGGCTTGGCCTCCTAGCTGCACTACACGCAACCGTCCTGTCTCTCTGGAACTTGGGCTGTGGAGTTGGTTGTTGTGAACTCTCCAGGGCTCGCAGCTGTGCCTTCCTGATGGGGTGCACTCTGTAGGGATCATGCAGTCCCTGCTGTGGGGAGCTCCGCCCCACAGCAGAGGTAGATTCCTGGCTTGCCTCTGTGCCTGGTGCCACCAGTGGGGGGCGGTGGGAGGATACATGGTCCCTTGCTGCCACCTGCCTGGAGGATGTAGAGGGGGCAAAGGGGCTTACAGGGCTGGGACAGGTTGGAAGGATGAGGCAGAGTCCCAGAGCAGAGGCTGCACTTGCCCAGGGAAGGGACGGGATCTGCCTAAGTGGATGACCCTGGCCTTGGTGAAGTGGCAACTGTGACCCATGGCCTGGGTTGAGTCCTTTCCCCCACCCCTAAATTTGGTAAAAATATTGAGATAGGACCAGAGGATTAGCTCAGTGGTTCTGGCGCCTGCCTCGCAAGTGCAAGGTCCTGAGTTCGATCCCCGGAAACCACATACAATGCTGGGCGTGGAGACTCACGCTCACCAACAGTCAATACCACATACCACAGTGCCGGGTGTGGTGGCTCACGCCTGTCATCCCAGCACTCAGGAGGCAGAGACAGGAGGATTGCAGAGTTTGAAGCTTGCCTAGACTACATAATGAGCTCAGAGCCAGCCTGAACTACAAAGCAAGACCCTGTCTCAAAAAAAAAAAAAAAAAAAAATATATATATATATATATATATATTGAGATAGAGGAACAATAAGAAACTTAATTTCTTTATGAAGATTGATGTTTGGGCTATATTTCAGCTGGGCGTAATTTAGGCCTGTCAAGATTTTGTCTTCAAAAGAACCTTTAGAATCAGGGCCTGTTAAACAGGATGTGAGGGCGCCTGACTCCCACCCGCCTGGGTCTGGCTGCTGTTAACTGTCTGCATGCCCAGGGAATGAGGAGCCTGCCTGAGTCCTGCACCCTACCTTCCATGTTGGCCACACTATGGCTTCCCAGGGTTCACAGCTCCAGGGTGTGGATGGGTAGGAGAGGGCTAGGGTGGGGTCCTTCTTTGCCAGCCTCACCTGCTTCACATGTGGCCTCTCTGGGAGCTGTGTAGACCCCACGGGATCTTCCTGTGGCACAAGGCAGTGCCCATTGCATCTTATCCTGCCTGCATTTTGCTCCCAGCCCCTGGCTCTCTTGCTCTGGACATCCATCTTGTGAATCATTTTCCATCAAAGCCTAGAGAGCGCCTCACTCTCTTCATGGCCATGATCAGCTGTCTCCCCTGTGTGTTCACTCAGGTCGCCCTGCGAGCCAAGGTCCCTCTGGGTGCCTGAGTCTTGGGTGTGTGGCTGGAAAGGAGGCTGGCCAAGGGGCTGAGGTTTGTGCCTCAGGAAGTGAAGAGGCCCCTGTCAGTGGAGGAAATCAAGCCCAAGCAAGATTTGGTGCAAGTGTGGAGAGGGCACCTTTGGGGTTCCCCTACCCCAGGTGCTGTGATGCTAGGGGTTGCCCCTCCCTGTACCCCATTTCTTCCACCTCAGGTGCCTGGTTCTTGGCTGCAGCATTTGGAGCCTTCTCAAGGATTAGGGTCAGAATGGATGGCAGGGTGGGGACTGGGGTGTTGCCTAGCCTTCCTCTGAGAATAGGACACGCGATGCCAGGGTAGCAGGACAGCCCTGAGTCTGACCTTTGGTGGAGAGACTTAGAAACTGTTCTTGCAGGGCCGGATGTTTGGGTGTATGCCTTCAATCTCAGCCCATTCCTGAGGCTGAGGCAGGAGGATCACTCGAGTTGGGAGTTTGGGGCCAGCCTGGGAAGCATAGCAAAATGTGAACAAATACATAGAAACAAAAATCAGCCAGAGGTCACTGCATATTTCTCAGGGAAATTCTTGAGGAATGATCTTTTCCTTTTTAGTTGAATGACAAAGCAATTCCCCCACTGTCCCTAGAAAAAGGAGTTTTTCCTCTTGGTGATTTCCTGGGTTTTTGACCCTTGGCTGGTGGCCGGGAAAGTGGCTGTGGCCCCAGGGTGGCCCTGGTGCTCTTCCCCAGAGAACAAGCACATGACCCTCATCGAGAACTGTAGCCTGCACTACACACTGCGGCTGCACCCGGCCCTGGAGCCCGCCTTCCACCTGCTGCCCGAGAACCTGCTGGTGTCCGGTCTCCAGCCCATCCCTGGCATCCTTCCTGCACACAATGATACAGGTAAGGGAAGGTAAGGGTCCCTCTGATTCTCCACTCTGCGTGTCCTGTGAGCTCAGGGTCAGGCCTTGAAGGCTGTGTTCACCCCAGGGTGCAGGAGAGCTACCTGTGTGGCCACTCACTCCCTGCTGCTTGGGGCTCAGCTCCAGAGGGAGAGGCGGTGGTGGTCTCCTCTCAGTCTCCTCCTGAGGACTGTTTCACAGCACCAAGCACCTGTGTTATCTTCTCTTGGGAAGTAATGAAACAGCTCAAATCACCATGACTGTGGCCAGGAAACTAGAGTGGCTGGATCTCACCCTTCCTGTTCTGTGGCATTAGTGACTTCATTGATGTAAAATATATAGAGACAAAATTTATCACTTTAAGCATTACATTGTGCAACCATCACCGCCATGGTACATTTTCATCTTCCCAAGCATCCACTGGCCCTAACTCCCTATCCTACCCTCAGCCCTGAACCCTGTTCTTCTTAATGTCACTGTGATGTGATCACTGTAGGTCCCTCATGCAAATGGAGCTGTGCAGTTTTTGCCACTCAGTGCCCTGTCTTCAGTGCTTGGTGTTGTAGCTGTGTCTCAGCTCCCTTCGTTCTTGAGGCTGAGTGTACTGTTGTGTGCACAGACTCATTTTGTTCCCAGTTTTCCTACTTTTGGACACTTAGGTTGATGGCCTTTGTCCCTCTGCCCTGTACAGAATACTGCTGTGCTAATGCTGTGCAGAGACTGGATTATCTTTGAAAACTAAAGTTCATATGAAAGACCAGGGGTTGTGTCGTGATATGACTGTCAGGAGTTGGGTCTCTCTTACATGACTGGAGGCCATGGTGGGTGTATGTTGTTCTGTGGGCTTCTGTGGTTGGCCCTCAGAAGTTCAGGACTTGGGTGCTGTTGTGTGTGGCTAATAGTTGAGTGTGTGAAGTTTGCATGTCCCCAGTCTATAGACCTATGGGGAGCTGGTGGAACCTGTAGGAGGCTGGGCCTGGGCCCTGGAAGGCACATTGCGATCTTGGCCCTTTCCTCATTCTCTTTCTGCTTTCTGGCCTCTCTTAAGGAAACAGATTTTCTCTGCTGTGTGTCCTGTCATGCTGTGCTATGCCACCATGGGCCTGATGTGAAGACCCAGGGACTATGCTCTGAAACCTTGAAACCAAGAGCCAAGTGAACCTTTCCTCCTGACAATCTGTTTACCCCAAGTATTTGGCATACCAGTGGAAAGCTGGTTTGCACACTGGACCTTGTGCTTCTTCAGCACCTCCGGAGGCTGTCTGTGTGGAATCCAGAAGAGGACCACACCAACTTCTCCTTGCAGAACGTGCTGGGGATTCCTGGCACTGCTGGGATCTGTTCTCTTTGGGGGCAAACTCTCTGTGCAGTCCTAGGAAGAGCTACTCTGGGACTCAGTGTGGGTAGTGACATGGGGAGTTCAGTGGGTAGTGACATGTGTGAGACCTTGGCTCATAAGAGAAACAGCCAAGATTCCAGAGAAGAGAAAACAGCTCAGCTCCAGGGCAAGCTGATGCTGTCTGCATGAGTACTACAGCATGAGGCCTTTGGTGGGATATGAGTTTGTATTACTGAGCTTTCCCATCACCGAGATGCCTGTAGCCACAGTTTAAAGGAAGAGAGGTTCGGTTTGACTCATGATTTCAGGCGATGCAGTTTATGGTTGACTGGTTCCAAGACAGGAGCATGATAGTAGATAGCATAGTGGAGCAAAGGCACTTAGTTCATGGCAACTGGGAAGCAGAACAGGGGAGCAGTGTCCCAGAGAAGGGGAGCAGGGACCATATACAGTATGTAAGGTCCCAGCTCTGTGACCCATCCAGACACACCCAGAACTGTGCTGTACTAATTCTTTGGGCTGCTTCCTAGCTAACCAGGTGAGCAATCCATCTTAACTGTCACATCCCATCCCTTGTCAACTTGACACCCAAGTACATCTCTTTAAATCATACTTAATTTCCAAATAGACACAATATAAGTTAATAATTCTGCCTAATGTGATACAATGATTCTGCAAATAACTGAAACACAGTAATCCATTTCTCAAAGTCTCAACCGTACCAGTGTTGCAGAAATATCAAAGACTCCTTTGAGACTCAAGGCAAATTCTTAATGCTAAATTCCTATAAAAATAAAAAACAGTTACATAATCCCCAGGTACAGTAGCACAAAGTAAACATTCCCCTTCCAAAGGGAGGAATAGAGGATAGAAAAGAACTGAAGCAAAGCAGTACTGAAACCCAGAAGGGTAAACATTAAGTCGTATGGCTCCATACTCAGTATCTGGGGCATGTGGAAGCGAGATATAAGTCCAGAGAGCTTGTGTAATCCTACCCCTGGGTCCTTGCCAGTTGCTACCTTCTTTCCTGGGCTGGTTTTAGCAGATGTTCCACACTCCTGGCAGCACTGACTTCTGGGGTCTCAAGTGTACCTTTGGTTTCAGTTTTGTAACTCCATGCACTATCCTCTTGGGCTTCTTGCCTGGTCTTCCACGTGTTTCTTTGAAATATATAGATGGGAGCTTCCTTGACTCACAACCCTTGCATTGTTCATGCAGATAAAACCAGTATTATGGATTATGGATTATGCCAAGGTCTGCTGCCAGCTTGAGCAGTAGCTGGCCCCCTGCATTATTGAAGAGGCTTCTGAGTAACTTCTGTTGGTTGAATCTGGTGAGATGAATCTAGGGGAACTTGTTCCCTAAGAGGCTGTTCTTTAGCAAGATGCCCTAGGACTCTGTTCTCAAATGTAAAGTTTAAACTTTATATATTTGGGGCTGCAGTGGGTTGGGTCTTGCTGATATTCAGGATGATCTCAAAGCATCTATCTTCTTGTCCCTGTGAAGTTCTTGGTTTCTTTTTAATAGCACTACTCTCTTAGCAACTTCACTTCTTTTATCTCATGGCTCCATTTGGGCCAAAATTTTAGTTTTTCAGAATTTCCTGCTCTGCTTTTTGCCTTTATTCTTAGTGTAGATCTGGCTAAAAGCTATCAGTATACCCATGCCACATCTTGCATGTTGGGCTGTCTTCAAATTTTCTTTGCCAGATAAGTTAGGCCATAGCCCTTAATGTCAATCTCTCTCAGAGTCTTAGGACATGGACAAAATGTAGGCAGAGACTTTGCCTAAATGTAACATGCATGGTCTGTAGTCCAGCTTTTAAAAGAACCCTCACTTCCAGCTAACATTTCATGACCCTGGACTTTATGATCCACATTCCTATCGAAATTTTGTTCTTCTGAGCTCTCACCAGAATTACCCATCATTCTCTGCTTACAGCATTTCAGGGTTTGTCTAGCTAGCATCTCCAAATGTTATAAACTGCTCCTGGAAACTAGTTCCAAAGGCTTCTGACCCACATAGTCAGGTAAAATCACAGTAATGCTCCTGCTCCTTACTTCATTTTCTGTATTAGCTTTCCTATTGCTAAAACGCAATACCTGACACCCATAGCTTAGGGGAAGAAAGATGTAATTTGCTACAGGAGGTTTAGTCCATGGTTTGCTGACTCCAAGGCAGGACCTCATGGTGGAAGGGTATGGGGAGCAAAGATGTTTAATTTATTGTGGCTGGGAAGCAGAGCAGGAGAACAGTGCCAGAGGAAGGGGCTGGGAACCAGACAGTCACACTTCTGTGACCCACCCAGACATACTCAGAAGTGTGCTTCACTAATCCTCCAGTTGGCTCCCACACCAGTCAAACTGACAGTCCACCTTAACCATCCTGGACTCAACTTAGGTATTACGTGAATTAATGAACTCCTTGGGTGATTATTTCCACTGTGAGCTCACTTTTTCCAGAAGAGAACAGATGAGACACAAGAGGTTAACTATAAGCAGGAACAAGCTGGGGGTCCCTGATTTGGTCTGCTGTGAGTCCCTGTTTTTTTTTTTTTTTTGAGACAGGGTCTCGCTTTGTAGTTCAGGCTGGCCCTCAGCTCACTATGTAGCCCAGGCAAGCCTCGAACTCAGCAATCCTCCTGCCTTTGCCTCCCGAGTGCTGGAATTACAGGCGTGAGCCACCATGCCCGGCACTGTGGTATGTGGTATTGATTGTTGGTGGGCGTGAGTCTCCACACCCAGCATTGTATGTGGTTGCTGGGGATTGAACTCAGTATCTTGCGCTTGCGAGGCAGGCACCAGAACCACTGAGCTAACCCTCTGGCTCCCCCATTTTTTAAAGTTGAATTCTTTATTGGTACATTTTATATACACATCATGATCTTACTCAATATTGAGAATTTGTACCAGTATATGACAAGTGTTAATTCTTTTTTTCCCATTCCCCTACCCACCCTAAACCCCCCACTCCCTATATAGATATGCTTTGTTTCCTTTTTTGACATAATGTTTTCCTTTTAACTTCGTTAGTCACCTTGTTTTCCCTTTTAAATGTTTTCTATTTCACAATACCTAGACATAGATATTCTAGAACTCATTTATACCTTTAGATTCTCATACCAGAGAAAAGATAGAGTACACATCTGTGACCTATTTATTGCACTTATGAGTATGTCCTCAAGCTATGTCCTTTTGAGTATAAATGACTCAAACTTGAGTCATTCCTTATGGAAGTGTAATACTCCTTTTCTTTTGAGACAGGGTCTTGCTTTGTATTTCAGGCTGGCCTAGAGCTCACTATGTAGCTCAGGCAAACCTCAAATTCAGCAATCCTCCTGCCTCTGCCTTCCGAGTGTTGAGATTGTAGGTGTGAGCCATCACACCTGGCACTTAATACTCCATTTTATAAAAAACCTATATCTTCTTTATCCAGTCTCCAGTTAATGGGCATTTGGGTTTTTTCCAAATAGCTATTGCAAACTGAGCTGCTATGAACATGGATGCATATATGTCACTATGATATGATTCTTTTAATTCTTTCATGTTTATTCCTAGCAGGGTATTGCAGGGTCAAATGGGATCTCTAATCCTAGTTTTTTGAGGAGTCTCCACACTGATCTCCACAGTGATTGTACCACTCTACATTTCCACCAGCAGTGGAAAAGGGTTCCTTCCTCCCTGCAGCCTCGCCAGCATTTGTTGCTGGTTAATTTTGCAATAGCAGCCATTCTTTGTGGAGTGAGATGAAATCTCAGCGTTGTTTTTATCTGCATCTCTTGAATGACCAGTGATGTTGAGCATTTTTTTTTTTTTTTTTGAGACAGGCTCTCACTTTTTAGTTCAGGCTGGCCCTGAGCTCACTATGTAGCTCAGGCAAGCTTCAAACTCAGCAGTCCTCCTGCCTCTGCCTCCCGAGTGCTGGGATTACAGGCTTTAGCCACCACGCCCAGCATTTGTGGTATGTGGTACTAATTGCCCAGTATTGTTGTATGTGGTTACCGGGGATCGAAGCAGGGACCTTGCAGTTGCTAGGTAGGCGCCGAAACCACTGAGCTAAATCTCCGGCCTGTTGAGCATTTCTTCATATGTTTCTTGGCTGTTTTTACATCTTCCTTTGAAAAGAGTCTGTTCATTTCAGATGACCATTTTTTGAATTGGGTCTTTAAATTTAGGGGGGGCTGATTTTTTAAGCTCCTTATATATTCTGGATAGAGGCCCTTTGAGAATCTGCTGGTAAAGGTTTTTTCCAGTATTGTTGGTTGTCTTTTAGCTCTGCTGACAGTTTCTTTTGCTGTGCAGAAGCTTTTTAATAGGATGAGATCCCATTTGTTTATTCCTTCTGCTAATTCTCATACTGTAGAGGTTTTGTTTCTAAAATCTTTCTATAAGCCAATGTCTCCAAGTGTTCTACCTAACCTGTTTTGCAGCAGGTTTATTGTTTTTGTTTTAATGTTTAGATCTCTAATCCACTTTGATTTTAGTACAGGGTGAAAGAGATAGTTCTAGCATTAGTCTTTGGCAAATTAAAGCCCAGTTTTTCCAGCACCATATGCTAAAGAGGCTGTCTTTCTTCCATTGAGGATGTTTGGCTCTTTTATCAAAGATGAGGTAGTTTAGTGTATCTGGAGTTGTTTCTGAATCTTCTAATCTATTCCACTGGTCCTTGGGTCTATTACTTTGCCAGTACCATGTAGTTTTTATCACAGTGGCTTTGTAGTATAGTTTCAAGTTGGGGATCATAATACCCCCCCACCGTATCCTTGTTGCTTAGTCTTGCTTTTGCTATTCTAGGTCTTTTTTGGTTCCAGATGAATGTTTGGATTATTTTCTCTATATCTGTGGAATATGATATTGGGATTTCAATCAAAGTTGCAATAAGTCTGTAGTAGTAGTGGGAGTATAGCCATTTTAACAATGTTGGTTCTTCCTACCTGTGAACAGGGATGTCTTTCCATTTTCTGATATCCACTTCAATCTCCTTTTTTAGAGTGCTGTAGTTTTCAGAGTAAAGGTCTTTTACCTCCTTAGTTAGACTGATTCTGAGATATTTCATTTCTTTGAATGCTATTGTGAAAAGGCTTGACTCCCGATATTCTCTCTCAGTGAGTCTGTTGTTTGTGTATGTATACAAAGTCTATTGATTTTTTTTTTTTTAACAAAAAAACCGCGGCACTTTATTATCACGACCATCACGAAGGACAGGTTTTCACTGGGTGGGAGCAGGTCCTGACAGTAGAGAAGACGCCTCCCTCTACTTGCCAGCGATGAGTGGATTCCGCAGAACCACGATGACCGAATCCCCGCGCAGGAACATCTTAGAGATGTAGCGGTCCTTGTTCACGGGCTTGGACTTCTTCTTACCCTTGCCGCTCTTGGGGACTTCAGTCCACATCTCCTTCACGTTCTCCAGCACCATGTTGCAGTGCCTGTCAAAGGCCTTCACACGGCCCAGGAGTTTCTTGTTGTTGCGGCAGTTGATGAGCACCTGAGTGTTGTTCTTGACTGACTGGGTCAGCACAGAGAGTGGACCTGTGTTAAATTCCTCCTCCTCCCGCTTCTGCAGCTCCTCTGGGGTCATTTCACTTTTGGGCTTGTTGAGGAGGCTCATGGTGGATGCTGCACCCTCAGGTTACTCCCGTTTTCCAAAGGCTATTGATTTTTGAGCATTGATCTTGTATCTAGCTACACTACTAAATTCGGCAATTAAATCTAGCAGTCTTTTGGTTGAGTTTTTAGGATCTTCTATATAGGGTAATGTGTCATCAACAAGTAATGACAATTTAACTTCTTCCTTTCTTATCTTTGTTTGCTTTATTTCTTTCTCTTGTCTAATTGCTGTGGCTAATGTTTCCAGCACTATATTGAACAGGAGTGGTGACAGTGGATATCCTTGTCTTGGTCCTGATCCTAGTGTGAAATGTTTCAGTTTTTGACCATTTAGAATGATGCTAGCTATTGGTTTCTCATAAATAGCTTTTATTAGTTCGAGATAAAGTCCATCTATTCCAATTTTCTGTAGAGTTTTGATCATGAATGGGTGTTGGATTTTGTCAAATGCTTTTTCTGCATCTATTGAGATGACCATATGGTTTTTGTCCTTGAGTCTGTTAATATAATGTATTACATTTATTGACTTATGTATGTCAAGTCATCCTTGGCTCCCTGGGATGAATCCAGTTTGGTCAGGGTGTATGATCTTCTTGATGATTCTGTTTGCCAGTATCTTACTGAGGATTATTTTTGTATCAGTGTTCATTAGGGAGATTGACCTGTAGTTGTCGTTTTTGGTTGGGTCTTTCTCTGCTTTTGGGATCAAGGTAAAGGTTATTTTTAGGAATGAATTTGGGAGTATTGGTCCTCTTTCAATTTCATTAAAGAGTTTGAGAAGAAGGGGTGCTAACTCTTCTTTAAAAGTTTTGTAGAATTCAGCAGTAAGCCATTAAGTCCAGGGCTTTTCTTTGTCAGTAGATTTTTTAAAATTACACTTTCAGTTTCACAGATTGATATTGGGGCATTTAACATTTTAGTATCTTCTTTCCCCCCAGTTTTAAACACCCCCCCCCCACAATCCGTGTACAGAGTTTTCTGACAGGGCCTTATTGCCATGGCTTGAGTTTAGTGAAGAGAGTATGGAAATTGTCTGCCCCAAGCCTTGAACATGTCCCCAGCCCCAGCTCTGTGGGTCCACATGACTGTGATTGGTCTTGTCTGTACTGATGTTGAGGACATGGCTGTGCTGAGTTTAAAGTAGGCCCTTCTGTCCTCCCAACTGGAGTTTTAGGCTGAGGTGTGTCTGTCTAGCCCTTCTGTGACTTGCCAGCAGGGGTCAGCAGAACTCCTGCAGTCCCCACTGACGTCCTCTACTTCCCTGCAGGGAGGTCCCTGTGGTCCTGCTGTGTCACCCCTGGAATTCTGGGAGACAGCTAGGTTCCACATGGGCCTGGGGGAGGCATTGTGCATTGAAGCAGCTGGAAGGGGCAGAGCAGCTGGGAGGGGCCCTGCCATGCTGTGCCAGTGACGCTTGTGAAACTGCAGAGATGAACCATTTATGGTGCCACTGTTGTGTGTTTAATGAGTGAGGGCCTTGGAAATAGGGCTAGCTTAGCCCTGGAAATGGGGCTGGCTTAGCCCTGCCAGGCCAGCAGGCAGGAAGGCATGCTGACTCTGCATGTGTGAGAGGAGGCTGGGACAGGCTGGCCAGTGTTGCTCGTGACCATTTTAATGAGCCTCCAATGGGTGTGTGTGTGTGGGGGGGGTGCTGCCAGGTTGAAAATGGAATCAGACTCATGGGCTCTGTGCAGGAATTTCTGGGCCTCTGCGACTCACCCAGGAGTGGTTCTGGCTGTTGACTGCTGGGTGGGGCCAGTTTGCCAGGGCCTTACTGTCAGATCAGCAAGAGTTTGGTTTTAATTTGACTCTGTCTTAGGCAGCTATTTGAGTATGAACTCTTCAGTATAGGAGGACTACGTGGAGTTTGGCCTTGCAGGAAAGATGAGGTGCTGACCTGGCGCCATCCCTGACCAGGGCCTTCAGGAGTCTGCAGGGTGGGCTGTGCCAGGGAGCTCTGGGAGTGGCAGTGCTGTGAAGGGGCCTTGGCAAAAGCTCTCGTGTCTGTAGGTGAACATGGAGGTGGCCACGTGGCCATCCCAGGTACTGTGTGCTGTGGGAATAGTGGTGGTGCCTCCTGTGGGTGCCTTGGTGGAGAAGGGACCCATGTAGCAGCTGCAGGCTTCTCTGTAGGGTGGTGAAGCAGCGTCCAGAACCCCTTGAGAGTGGCCAGTGCTGCTGGCATGGAGGGCTCAGCAGCTGCTGGTCACGGGGTGCCTGCTGGGCACTGATAGCTGGAAATAATCACTCATGTCCCACTATTCACGCTCCCTGCCCCCTACTCCCAGAGGCCCCTCCTGCCCAGCAGCTCTGTACCCAGCTTTAGCAGCTATCTCAGTGGTGTTTGCCCCTGCCCAAGTCACCTACTCGGCTAGTGTTCTTTCCTGCTTTCTCGGTACTGCTGACAAATAGGATGCTGGGAGGAAAAAGGATCAGAAAAGTGGTCTTGCTTCCTTTCCTGTTTCCCTCCCTTTTTCCTCCCCCCCTCCCTGGGGATTGACTCCAGGAGTGATGAATTACATTCTCAACATTTAACTTTTTAAAAAAATGTTGAGACAGGATCTCATGAGGTTGTCCAAACTGGCCTGGCCTTAGCCTCCCAGATAGCTGGGATTAAAGGCATGTACCACTGTATCTGGCTAGGAAGGGCTGTTTCTGGGGAGAACTTTGCACACCTGTGTCTGCACTGTCCTTCAGGGTCCCCTCCTGTCAGAGCGTGGCTTCCTTGGCCTGAGGACCTGCCAAGTCCCCTTCCTCTTGCCTGTAACACCTGTGCCATCCAGCCCTGCTGCCTTCCCTCCTCCCTTTCCTCCCTGCTCCCCTGTCGGCCTCCTTGAACAGGGAGCAGCATGGCCACTGCCTGTTGAGTTTTATCAAAGGCCATTCTGCCTCCTGGCACTGAAGTTTCTCTCACTCCCTGTGCCACAGGGAGAAACCTCTCTCTCTGGGATGAGAGGAGAGGCCCCTGGACCGGTCCTGTGTACCAGCCAGGGGTAGCTGATGAGTCTGCCTCCTGCTGGCCTGTGTGCAGCTAGTGACTGCTCCTTCTGCTGGGAGCAGAAGGAGCAGTCCTTTGAGGCTGGGCAGTATGGCACCAAGGCGATGCTTCCCAAAAGGGGCCAGCTATTGTCCATTGCTGTTTGCGTGTCCTGAAAGTGGTGTATATCCGGGTGGCACACTGAGCACAGTACCATGTGCAGGTGCCACCAGGCTCATCGTGGCCGTAGCAGTGGTGTCCACAGAGCTCCTGTTTACAGTGGGTTCTGTTCTGCTGGATTCTATCTGCGTGAACACACCTTTGCTGGGATTGCCTTGTGTGCCCGAGGCCAGGACCAAGATGCTCTCCCCGCCCTCCAGAACATGTGGAGAGCGGCAAAACCAGCTCAGGCCTCTGCTGCGCACGTTCCCGAGGGACCGGCCCTCTTGTCTCAGTCTCAGTGGGGATAGCCGCAGTCGGGGAGGTAGTGCTGTCAGAGGTGCGTCACATACACATCTGAGCCCTGCCTCCTCTTTTGTGAATGAAGTGACCCACCGGGATGGCTGTCGGAGGACTTGTGTTGGGAGTTTGCACAAGACGTGTGTCTGTGGTGCCTCTCTCCTGGAGTGGAGGCTGAGCACTGGCCAGTGTGGTGTTCATGGTGACTCTGGAGCGACTTGTGCGTGACGGGAGCCCGCAGTGTGCCCAGGTCCCCTCGCTGATGGTGTGGGTGGACAACCGAGCACAAGCACTTCCTGACCTGGGGCCACAACCACAGTTGGGGTTGGCACCAGCCTGGTTCCCGAACCTGCCTCCTTCTTCCTGCACCTTCCTGCCCACTGGCTTTGCTCGGGTGACTGTGCCCTGGGCTTTCGCTGGCGAGACTGCTCCTTGCAGATGCGCTGGAGCACTCTGCCTGTTCCCTGTCTGTCAGGCTGCAGCATCTCTGCCCGGCTCCCGGCTGGGCTCCAGGTCACAGAGCTCTGGGCTGGGCCTTCCGATGGCTGCATCTGCCCCATGCCCTGCCTTCTGCTCCTTGTGCTGCTGTGGCTTGGCCATGGCCTCTGGTGTGGCTGGCTCTTCTCCATCCCTGTTCTCTTCTCCAGAGCCCCACTCTGCTTGCCTCTCCATCAGCTGTGGCTCCAGCTGTGATGGGCATCATTGTCCCTCCTGCGGCTGTGTGCAGCTGGCTGACTGGGTGACTGTCACCACGAAGAGCTTTCTCAACACTCGACCACTCTGGGGCAGGGGTCCCATGTACCCACTTGGGGGCAGACGTGGACGGGTCCAGGTCAGCACTGTGTGAAGATGGGCAGGCTGTCCCCACCTGCAAAGGAGGCTGCCTGGTCTCTCTCCTGGGGTTGGCAAAGCCTTCACTTCCTGGTGACGTGGATGCCAAGTGAAAGGTGCGGGGTACTGCTGGTTGATTCCTCCTGGGGTGTCCAGTGGATCATGGCTGTGGGGGTGCTCAATGTCCTGGGATCTTTTAGGGTGTCTCAGGAACTAGGGTTTCCTGTGGAGGGTGACAGAAATCCTGGACTGGAGCAATGCAGATGGTCCAGGGTGCTAAGGCTGAGGGGAGGGAGATGAGCCTGGGAGGAGGAGGTGCGTGTGGGTCTGGCATGCTGCTCCACTCCTGCCAGGGTGACTCACCTGTGTCCCCCAGAGCTCTGTGTCTGCTGGGACATGCATCTTCCATGGCTCCGTGGCAGCAGTGCTGCTGTGGCTGGGAGCAGGGGGCTCTGTGGAGGCACACATAGCCTGTATGTGCCTGAAGCAGCCGAGTTGGGAGCTCCTGCCAGAGACGCTGAGCTAGTGTGTGAGGTTGGGCACACCTGTCCTGCTCTTCGTTGTGAGAAGAGTAGATTAACTTGCAGGATGTTGTTATTAGTGCCACGGAGGAGAGTGTGGGGCCTGCACGTGTGGAGGGACCGGCTCACCTTGCTTTTCCTCCTCTCCCTCCTTCCCCGCTTGCCCTCCCCCATATTCTCCCAGGGCTATGCTTTGCTGTGGTGCCGCTGAGGGACCTGCCATGCCACACAGGGGCATTGCCTTTGCTGGCCATTGTGGGCACCACGTCCAGTCCCTTTGCTCGGTCCCTTCCTGCCTCTTCTCAAACCACAGCACAGGGAGGTCTCGGTGCAGGACCCACTTTAGGAATTCGCTGCACCGTCACATGTGACTGTGGGCTTCATGGCTCCTGCACTTAAAACTGGTAAAATACGCCGGGTATAACCATCTCTGAAACAAGGCTGCGTCCTCACCATTGTGCCGGGCAGCTCCGTGGCTTCAAGAATTTGTGCATTTACCTGGCACCATCTGTCCGCCTGTAGAAACTCACACATGCAAGGCAAAGGCTGATTTGCCTTCCGCCCCCGCGCAGCCCTTCCAGTGTCAGGCCGGGTACTGGGCTGGCAGCTGTTTTCCTGGCATCGAGTACCAGCTCCTCTGTCTTCTCTTTTAACTTTGGAGTTGGCTTGTAAATCTGCACCTCTGTATCTAGATATGTAAAGAACCACAAGAAATGTAGGAAGAGACTAAGAAAGGAGTGGGAGAGGTGGCAGCCGGAGGCAGGTTCCCTGGCTGTGTGTTGGTGGGCACAGCTGGCTTTGCCTCCCTGACACCCCTGGGTCATCCCTTTCTGCCTGGTTTGTGGCTGAGCTTGACCTTGGAGCCACTGCTCTCTCTGCTTCTCATCGGGGCTCAGCTATTTCCTTGTGGTGCCAGCCACGCCTAGGTTTCTGCATGTGGGGTGTCATGTGTGGGTTCTCGCATGTGTCCAGATGGTTCAAAGTGAGTGCACCGACGTGAGAAATGTGCCTTCAGCTCTGTTCGGCTGAAGGGGAAGGAGGGAGAGACTGAAGCCAAGCAGAGGGCACAGTGATGTTCTGCCTCCTGTAACCTGGGGTTTTTGAGTTGCCCAGCATCGGGTTTAGATTGACTCTGGGTGACGAGTTCCCCTCTGAGGGTAGGTTAGGGGCCTATGTCTCCACGTCTGGTGGCTGCTGGCTCCTCAGGGCCACCTCATAGGATCTTACTGCTGCAGGGGATGCGCTCAGGAAGCCACGCCTTCAGAAGACCGTGATGGGGCACCTGGACAATGTCTTCTTCAGCCTGTACCCAACCCTGGAGAAGTTTGAGGAGGAGCTTCTGGAACTCCTCAAGGACGACCACTCCCGGGAGGTACCATCTTCGACTGGGCTTCTCCTTGCAGGGAAGGATGCCTGAGGGCGGGGTGGGCATCAGTGCTGCTGGGCATGGGCAGTGTGGCCTGGGTGACGTGGTCCCATCTGGCTTCTTTTATCCCTAAAGTCCAATGAGCAGGTCTAGAGGACCCATTCCCTCTAGTGGCCAAGCCTCCTGTGATCCTGAAGCCTTATATTGCTTTAAGTGAAGATGTTGTGAACCTGAAATGTAGATTTTGATAGATTGTGAATTACACAGCCAAGTGTACAGTGCTCAGCAGTAATCTCAGCACTCTGGGGAGCTGAGACAGGAGGATTGGATGTTCAAGCTCAGCTGGGCAACTTAGATTTTGGGGCTGGAGCATAGGTCTGTACAATGCCCTGGGTTTAGTCAGAAAAAAAAAGTAAGTTGTGTCACCAACTGGGTTTGGAGAATCTCATAAAATACACTTACAAAGGACATTTTTCAGGTACCTGGCTCACTCCAGGAGTGTCTGGAGGCCTCTGTCCTGTCCCTCCTGCCCCAGGGTGGTTTCTGTGAAAGGTGCACCCTCTCCCAGCAGCCCAAGCTCTGTTACCCCCGTGTGCACCCATCTGTGCATCTCCTCCCTCTCTGATGGCTTTGAGTGTAGATTTGCTCCTGTGCGCCGGAGATTGGGGTTCACCCAGTGGGACGTTGAAGTGGCTGCAGTGAGGACCATGAGCACCATGCCATGTGTGGGGTCACCTTGCTTACAGGGCACTGAGGCTCATTTTGGGTCCTGTCCTGATAGTGACCAGCTTACAAGCCACCAGACCTCACGTCTAGGGAGATCACTGCTGACTCCTTGACACGGTCATGCTCAGGCTTCTTGATGCATGGCCTGTCTGTCCCCTGAGCTCCTCAGGAGCCTCTGTGGGACTTGCCCTGGTCAGTCCTGCTGTCTGGGCACTGTCTGAGCAGCCCATGGGAGGGTGGCCCTGTGCGGCCTCTTTCCCATCCCAGCCTGGCCTCCTGCTCTCGGCTGACAGCCTGGTGGAAGCGCCTCTTCTGTGGAGAAGGGGCAGCTTTGCCCCTGTCTTGCTTGAAGAACAGGCCACCAGAGTGGCTGTCAGTGCTCCCGGCTGTATGGCCTCCCACCCTGCAAGGCCTTGACCCCAACTGCCTCTTTGCTTTCAGTCCTGTCACCTCTAGAAGACTTCCACAGTGTGTGCTTGCCTCTGTGCCCTGTGGGCATAGCCAGGCTTCCTCTGAGATTTACCTGCATATCCAATGCTGTGTCAGGTGCTCATCTGCTGCCATGGCAGCGCATGTGCCACTGTCTTCACAGCAAGGGCCTGCCATGTATGTGTTGTATGTGTATATACCTGTCCATTTTCCTGTGAGTGGGCTGCTGGCTGTGTCCAGTCTGGGGCCCTGTGACCCACTGTGGACATCTTAGGGAACGAGGGCATGGCATAAAGGGGTCTTCATAGATCCGTAGAGCGGGCTGCTTCTGCCTACTGGGACCGCAGCCTTTGCCTGGTGGTGTGAACCTTCTACCTCTGTTGGCTTTGCTTGGGACAATCACAAATTCAGTGCCACAGAGGCTGGAAAATGTCCCTGCATTTCTGCTTCCTCCCATGGGCCTCTGCCTGTGGGTGACCTGGACTGGTTGCTGCTGGCGGACAATGTAGACCCAGAAAAATGGTCATTGATGTGGGGCTTTGGCTACACCTGTCGGGCCTCACCCACCTGGCATGGCCCCCTGGGATAGTCCAGAGCTGGTGGGACCCAGAGGCTGGGTGCCTACCTTGTCCTGTCCTTGGAGGCTGGTGTGCACCTTTGTCTGTTGCTGGCTGTGCGTGAAGTTTGCTGCCTTTGCTGTCTTTGCCCATGAAGGTCTGATGAGGTGTGGGTCTGTGGCTTCTCTCGAGAGGACAGGAGAATGCTTTGTCCACTGGGTCAGCCAGGACTCTAGGAAGTGCATGAAAGCCTCTGCTGACCCTTCCACTGCAATGCCTTGGGCTGAAGCCCTGTCTGGAATCCTTATGTGGAGGATGCATGGGACAGGGTCTCTGCGGGGCCCTGACCGCACGCTGAGCCACTCCCCGGGCTGCCTCGCCTGGTGCCCTGGTGTTGGCCTGAATCAACCTCAGAACCTGTGCCTTTCTCCTGATGTGCTTCCTGCAGATCTGTGTGTGGCACTGTACACTGCACAATTCAGCTTCCGGTCACGTGCACAGCTGCCCACCCCAGGGGCACCAGTCTCCCTCAGCTCAGCTTTTCTATCTGTGCAGGGCTGACTTCTGGTCTCGGGAGCCATAGGGCCGCATGGACAGAGGCTGTTTTGTCCATGGCACACGTCCTGTGTGTGAGTGGAGTTGGCCTGGGTGGGCCGTGATGCTCAGTTGTTGTGCGAGTCAACAGTTTGGTCAGTGGGTCCCGTCCTGGTCTGGGAGTCACCAGGTCATGATTATGTATTTATGAATGAGTGGACTCTGCCCCTGGCCTTCCTTGATGATGTGGCTTTGTGTAGCACTGTTTCAGGTGAAAGAAAAGCAGAGGACAGGACTGAAGCAGCAGCATCCATTTTCCTGGTATACTTCCTGCTGTGTTCTTATTTTTCAGAACAGATTGTGTGAGGGCAAAGATATTTTAAGGGCCTCATTGTTGAATTTTACATATTCCCGTATAATAACTTTATTATGTATCTCAGCAGCCTTTGTGTTTTTGTTACTGTCCAATTGGCAGATATTCACTTATCTCCATAGTTTTATTTTCATTATCCAAAGACTAATAGGCTGCATCTCGGTCCATTCAGCTTGATTAATGGACAGTGAAGAACACTGTAAAGCTCAGAGATCGTTTTGCAGAGACCACATGATTTAATAAACACTAATATCCTGGAGGGGTGTCCCCGCTCATTTGTCAGAGCGCCTGTTCATTTTTTGTTAAGATGAAACACTTTAATATTCAGCCATCACTTTGGGGCAGATTCCATCTTTATTGGTTTATGACTCACTGCCTAAGCACACACCTCCTGCCGCCCCTTCTTCCCACATGGCATCTCTGCATGGATAGGGTCGAAGCTGGACGTGCTCTGCCTTGGGTGCCTCCCTCCCTGCAGCCTCTCTCCTGGGAGAGGTAGGCCCCAGGCCTGCAGACCCCTGCCATGTCACCAGTCCAGAAAGCCAGGGTTGATATGGCAATGGTGGCACCTTGGGTGCTGCATGGAGAAGGCTGTGCTGTGTGGGAACCCCAGGATTCCCCAGGAAGAGTCCGTGGCTGGTGGTCATCACTGGGCGACCATCTCTGTTTCGCTTGGACCCCTCTCGCTAAGTGTTGCTTCACCTGGAGATGCCTGTGACTTGGCTTTGGCCTCTCTCCCTGGTTGGCTGCTGCCCGGAGTTTCTTGGAGATGCCACTTTCCTGGGTGTGGGGCTAATTCTGTCCTCCCTGTATCCTGCAGGGAGGTGGCCCACTGGATGGTGGCACCTTGGAGGTTCTGGAGCGGCGCCTGCATGTGGGTGTGCACAACGGCCTGGGCTTTGTGCAGCGGCCACAGGTGGTGGTGCTGGTGCCCGAGCTGGACGTGGCCTTGACGCGCTCTGCCAGCTTCAGCAGGAAAGTCAGCTCTTCCTCCAAGACCAGGTACCTGGGGTGCCCATGTGGAGGTGGGTGGGGACGTGTGAGGCCTCTGTCCAGACGTCTCTCCTCAGCTTCCACCGCACCTAGCTGTGTACACCTCTGGGTTGCATACATGGTCGAGCCCATGTGTTGCATGTGCTGAGACAGCCATATGTTTGCACTTTGGATGCTTTGGGCCGGGGCTGCTGAGGGTCTGATGTGCTCAGGACTGTGGCATCCAAAGGTGGAGAATTCTGCTCCGATTAATCCATTGGTTCCCAAACCCCGAGACTCGAGACCTGGTGTCTCTCTTATGATGGGGGCAGTAGCCTATCTCTGAGGGGGCCGCCTTCCTCTGGTGCTTCCTGTCCCAGCCTGCAGGCTGGCCCTGGTGGTTTAGAAAAGGTGTAGACTGTGACATTGTGCTCACAGCGAGCCTGGTGGACTTGCTGGGCAGTGGTGGAGGTGGGCATGACACAGGTAGGGGCTGACGCCCTCCTCTGCTCTGGCTTGTGTTTCTGACCCAGCTCTGGAAACCAGGCTCTGGTGTTGAGAAGCCGCCTGCGACTCCCTGAGATGGTCAGTCACCCCGCATTCGCCATCGTCTTTCAGCTGGAGTATGTGTTCAGTGGCCCCTCAGGATTGGACAGCAATGTGAGAACCAGCATTCTGTACCCGGGTTTCCTGGGGGTGGGGTGTGGGTGGGCCTGTGTGGTGAGTTTGCACCTTGTGGACATTAAAATTTTCTTTTCCACTGAAAGCTGTATCAAGGCTGGAATGGAGGCACACAGATTACCAGTTTAAGTTCAGCCCTGGCAACTTAGAGACTTTAGTGAGACCTTTTCTTAAAAAAAAAAAAAAAAAATTAAGAATGAGCTGGGGGCTGGAGATTTAGCTCAGTGGTTCCGGTGCCTGCCTCGCAAGTGCAAGGTCCTGAGTTTGATCCCAGTAACCACATACAATGCTGGGCATGGTGACTCACGCCCACCAGCAATCAATACCACATACCACAGTGCCGGGCGTGGTGGCTCACGCCTGTAATCCCAGCACTCGGGAGGCAGAGGCAGGAGGATTGCTGAGTTCCAGGCTTGCCTGGGCTACATAGTGAGCTGAGGGCCAGCCTGAACTACAAAGTGAGACCCTGTCTCAAAAAAAAAAAAAAAAATGAATGAGCTGGGGTCTTGGCATGTAGCTCAGTTCAAAGGCCCTGGGTTCAGTCCCTAATCCTGCAGAGAGAAAATCATGGCAAGTGTAGAAGTGATTGTAGAGTGCACTGTCTCGGTGTTCATGGTGTGTTCTGTTCACTGCTACTGGTGGAGTCCAGTGAATTTAATGCGAGTGAAATGAGCACTTTGATTCATAATTACTGGCTCTCTAATTATTTTGGAAAAAAAAAGGCCATTTTAGTGTATTTGTCATATGATGTTCAGTAGTGAAGCTCGAATCTTGTGGATCTACATGTGTTACATTATAGTCAGGAGTAGGGTTATAGAATTATAGTACATGCACAGTGTTTATGTCACTGGCGTAGTTTATTTGGTGAACTCAACTCACATTATTCTCCTCATTCAGTTTTCCATTTAAAAAAGCCAGTGCTTTTTTTAGCAGTACTGCAGAAGAAGGCTGGAAGGGTGTCCTGTGTGGCAATGGCCTGCTCTCCCCTTGACGGCTGTTCCTGAGGAGGGCGGCCGTGAGGATGGGGAGCCTGGGGGCAGGTGCCAGGCGTGCTGTCCCTGTCTCCCATCAGCCACACGTCCCACCTATGTGATTCACCGCTCAGCTCAGGGGCGAGGTTCAGTAGCACCAGGCATTCTTAGCACCAACCCAAGGTGACACTCAAGGTCACAGACAAAATGACTGTCCCTGAGACTTTGTCCCCAGACCTGCTGTACTTGTTTCTGGAAGTTTCATCTACAGTGCAGCCATGTTTGAGTGCCCAGGGCCATGTGGGACTGAGGCATCTTGGGCCAGGGTATGGCTTCCCAGGGTGCGAAGTGGGGCACTAAATGGTGCTTGTGGCGCCTGGCGTGGGAGAGTGTGGCCTGGTTCCTGGGGGGGCTCCCCTCGCTCTGGACTCTCACAGTTAGGTGACATTGTTTCCAGAATGTTAATTACAGTTTACTAGTGAGCGTGAAGTCTGAGTGCTAAAACAAACCCAAATGTTCTGTCTGATGCTTGTTACAAACTGTGACCTGAGTCCTCAGTCACCACAACCTGACAGAGCCTTTGGGGTGTGTCAGAGCCCGTTGGTTCTTTGGGTTGTGGCCTATGGGTGTACCTGCTATTGGATTCCGTTTACTGTTAGTGCAGCTGGGAAGAGCTGTTCCCATGCAGGGTGTGATTTCCTCTGGATCACTGCTGTGTGGAGTGTGGAGAAGGCACTGAGCAGGTCACCAGCCTGCAGTGCAAAGAGGTTTGGATGTCGGAAGAGAAACAGCCCCCATGGTGCCAACCTGGGTACCCGCTCCTTCCCCCAGTTCGTCTGTGTGACAGTGGGAGTATGAGTCTCAGCCATGTGGCCACCTCTGCAGGCTTGAATGGGCCTGAGGGGCCAGGAGGGGCCTGGGTTGTGGTCCCTTTGTTCTTTAAGGGACATTTTCTGCAGTCAGATGAGACCTTTTCAAGCGTGTTTAGCATCTAGGATGCAGATCTCCTTCCTTCTCATCCCTTTGTAGGGGCTTCTTATGTTGGAAGTTTTGAACAAACAAGGACTAGGCAGCAGCGTGAACCCAGGCTGCACCCACAGTTCCTGGTTTCCTGGGCCATTTGCTTTCTGTCCCTGCCCATAGCCCTGAGGCAGGTTCTAGGCATAACCTCATTTCATCTACAAACAGTATGGCATGCACATTTTCTTTATTTCTTTATTTCTTTATTTGAGACAGGGTCTTGCTTTGTAGTTTAGGCTGGCCCTGAGCTCACCATGTAGCCAGGCAAGCCTCAAACTCAGTAATCCTCCTGTCTTATCCTCCTCAGTGCTGGGATTCAGGCATGAGCCACCACGCCTGGCATTGTGGAATATGGTACCAGGGATTGAACTCAGGACCTTGCACTTGTCAGGCAGACACTGGAACCACTGAGGTAAATCCCTGGTCCTGCTATGTGCATTTTTAAAAGTGCTTTTGTATTCTAGAAAAATGCCAAACATAAGCACAGGTGGAGAGGAGCATAATGGTCTCTGATGTCCCAGCATCAGCCTCAAACTCGCTGCTCAGGGCCAATCTGGTCTCTGCTGTCCCTCCTGGTTGCTATAGAGTCACTGTACAACCCTACACCTCAGTCATTTCATCTACACAAAGTGCACTGGATCTGCAGGATGAGCTCGCGCCTGCTCTGAACACCACGCTGCCCTCAGAACATGAGACAGACTTCTTTGGCTCAACGGATGCCCAGCCAGCTGGGTGCACGTTGCTCAAGCCTCCCTTTGTTAGAAACTGACAGACCAGAGCAACACCCTGTCCAGGACCTGATCCCAGAAGGGCCTTCCACTGAGCCACCCTGCGTGTTGGACTCCTGCGTAATGCTGCTGTGAACCTGGTCTGACCCCTGTAGGCCTTACTGCTCTCCTCTCCTCTTGTCTCAGCCTGTGCCCTTGTTTCTGGCACTTGCATTGCACAGGGTCGTTCCTGGCTTCACGAGTAGGCACTGAGAGCCGTAGTTGCTGGTGGCTTCATAGATGATCCATGGACAGGGCACATCCAGATGGGGAACCTCCTGGTCCAGGAAGGTGCTGGCCAGTGCTGCATCCACCCCCTGCCTGATCACCAGGGTGAGCTCCTAAAATAAACCAAGGGGTCGTGCTGTTTTCCCTGTTCTTTAGTCAGTCCAAGCTGCTAACCTCATCTCTGCCCTTTGCCTTTGGCATAACTGTGAAGAGGCCAACAAACAGCCTTCCTCCTGGGCTGCAGTTCCCTCTGCCCCTGGCTAGCAGCTTGTCCCATGCAGGGCTGGCGCTGCTGTATTTGCTGATTGACTGCTACCACAGCCTCCCCGGGACAAGAGGGAGCAGATGACCTGGGGCAGAAGAGGTGTAGGAGAGCCAGATTCCACGTCTCACAGCATTTCCACCTCAGAATGTCCAGACCTCCCTAAGCCTTTTGGGGGTTAAAACAAAGTTTTTGGGGGTCATGTGACAAAAATAAGCCTTTCTCTGGATCTCTGAGTGGTAGAGATCTGAGCAGTTTACTGTTCACTTATTGACATGTTCTTGAGCAAAATGTGCTGGTCTAACCAAAGTTTGCAGGCTTGCCTCATGCAAGGAGCTGGTCTAGGTGCCTGGGACACAGCAGCACTGTGCTTTGCAGTGTTCTATTTGGAGACATTCGGAAAATTTCATGAACCTAAATTTCCTGAAGCTTGGAAATTAGATCTGTAAAGGTTTTTTAAATTTTAATTTTTTGTGATATTAGGGATTGAACATCGGGTTCTTGCCCTGAGCTGTATCCCCTGCCCACTTTTGACACTGGGTCTTGCCAAGTTGGTGAGTTGCCCAGACTGGGGTCTAATTTGAGATGCTCCTGCTTCAGCCTCCCAGAGTATGGGATTACAGATTATGCCACTGCGCCTGGCTGTGGGGCTCTCCTGAGGTCTTTTGGAACTAGTTGTCTGTGTTCTGGAGCTCAGTGCATGGATGATCAAGTCCTTTCCCTGCTGCCTGGCACAGTGTGCAGTGCAGTGCCTTGGGAGGAGGTGTCTGTGTGTCTGTCTGCTGCAGCTTGAGGCTTTGCTGTCCAGGCCCTTAGCACTCAGGGCTGCTGATCCACTAATGTGGAGTTGTCCAACCTCTGTTGCTAAGGAGGAGAAACTGCTAAGTCATCTGCTTCATCCTGAATGTCAGACTTCTAGAGTTTTAGGAAAGAGCACCTTTTAAAAAACTATTTTTTGACTTGTCTTTTTTTTTTTTTTTTTTTTGAGACAGGGTCTTGCTTCATAGTTCAGGCTGGCTCTGAGCTCACTATGTAGTCCAGGCAAGCCTCGAACTCAGCAATCCTCCTGTCTCTGCCTCCCGATTGCTGGGATGACAGGCATGAGCCACCACGCCCGGCACTGTGGTATGTGGTATTGATTGCTGGTGGGCGTGAGTCTCCACACCCAGCACTGTATGTGGTTACTGGGGATTGAACCCAGGACCTTGAGCTTGTGAGGCAGGCGCTGGAACCACTGAGCTAACCCTCCGGCCCTTGACTTGTCTTTTTAAAAATGTTTCTTTGAGCCAAGGTTCACACACAACTGTGGCGGAGGGCACAGCGGAGGCTGGACTCAGGAGCGTTTCGTCTCTTGCTCCTTCACTTTAGCTCCATTCTGGGGCTTACCAGGCTCTGGGCTGCTCAGAGACACCTGTCTGCTTCAGCCGCTTCTCACCGTGCCTGTGTCATTTTGCTGGGGAGCTTGGCGTGCGGCTTCCCCAGGCCCTGCCTCCCTCCTCCTCGAGCTCTCTGAGCCCCACGTGCTGGGTGTGTGCAGCTCTCCCTCCCTCTCCTCCCGCCTTCAGAGTCGAGGCTGTCGTCTGGGGACAGTCTCAGCGAGGCTGCAGGTTTCTGAAGCTTGGATGGCTTGAATCTGCAGCAGCTTCAGGGAATAGACTGGAGGAGGTGCCTATCCCAGGGCTCATGTGTGGCCACACAGGGCACCGTGTCACTGGCTGTCAATGAGTCCGGCCTTCCTGCCTGGCTGAGCACTGCCTGGCAGGGAATGTCTTTTGCCCCGTAGTCGATGCAGCCAGGCCTGAGTCCCTGGCAGTGGTGATGCAGCCTGTACCCTGCAGGGCCCGCTCTCTGCCTGCACAGTGTGGCTCTCAGTAGGAGTGGCAGTGGAGATGTGGAAAGTGGGCGTTGAAACTGGACTGTCCCCTTGAGCAGCATGAAGGGACTTCAGAGGCTCTTATGCTGGCAAGTCGGGGAGGATCTGTGTCCTAGGCTGCTGTGACAAATCGCTGCCCAAAGGCAGGGAGCCTCGGTCTCAGGGCTGGAGACGAAGGCCTGTCCCATAGTGGTCCTCCCTGTATCTCCAGCTTCCTCTTGGCATGGGGCCACCTTGCTGGGTCACAGGGAGGCAGTGTGGTACTCCCAGGGCTGCCCGCCAGCCAGTCTTTCCTGTGGCTGTTCCTGGAGGTGGAAGGGCACTTCTGTAGTGTCCATTTGCCACCTCTCCATGGCTGGTGGTACTGAGTCCCGCCCAATTCGTGTGTCTCTGTCATTCTGGGGCCTCACAAGTGGCCGTTCCTCTGTCTCACCCATTTCTGTTTCATTTCTGTCTCACCCATATCTGCCTTATCACTGTGTAGGCAGGAGTTTGGCTACAAATCCTGGGGCAAATATGTGTTATGAATATATTTATTGCTTGTAGCTTACCTATTTTCTTAACATTATTACTTGTAAAAATGGCATAATAGGACTTTATTTCCTTAAACTTTTTATTTAGACATGGTGTCCAATTACTGATAATTTGCAGAAATATAAAGAATTCAGGTTCACTTAAGCTGACAGTTGCTGTTTGCTTTCTGTGCATTTGCCCTCCTGTCCCTTTCCCTGTGTGTGTGTGTGTGTGTGTGTGTGTGTGTGTGTACACCCACATTTTTTCTGAACTTTTGGGGCCTCTGACCCTGCACTTGGTAGGGTCATGAGAATGGTAGGGTCATGGTCAAGATCCATGAGAATCTTGCAGCTGTGGCACTTCCTCTGTAACCTCATTGTAGCTGTCGCCTGCGGCCCGTGTTATGCCACATCTGCTCACCTGACCCGTAGCAACCGATCTGTGGTGGCATCTCCCCCAGGACAGTGTCCAGCCCCAGATGTGTGTCTAGTGTCTTTGAATTTGGAGTAGTTCTTGGCCTTTCTTTGCTTTTTATGATTTTATTTTTTTAAATATCATAGTCTCTTTCCTTTTATAGATGTTGAAGAGTTTTCAACTCTCCTTAGTTATATCCTCTTTTCCTCCTGATGGGAATCCGATGCAGCTTCCTGGCTGGAAGTCCCCAGGAGTATGGCTGTGGCCTCCGCAGGGCCTCCCGTCTGGGGCACATGATGTCTACCAGAGACCACATGGCAGGAGCCCCAGGGGTGACATTGCCATTGGGTTTTCTCCTGGTTGGCAGTCTCTGAGGCCCTCATCCAGTATCTTTAGTGGCATCTTTGATGCCCCCTCCAGAAGGAGCACCCCAGCCCAGTGATCCATCACAGGGCATGATTATGCTGCTTAAGTTGCTGTCCGTAATTACTTTGGTGCCCCAGTTGTCCCGGATTCGGGCAGATGGGCCCCCTTAGGCTAGCCCCAGTGTCCTGTAACCTCCTCTAGTACGTCCTGTTCTCACAGCATTTTGCTGTCTGGAGTAACAGGGTGCCCCAGGGGCACCTGACCTTGTCCCTGTTCTTGGTCGGGCCTCTCTGGCTCCTTTCAAGGAGGACCCATGCTCTGCCTTTAAAAACAAAAACTGTCCCTGTACCAGTTATACATTTGCAGGAACACTAATCATAATTGGGAGTTCTGAGCACCACATCTGGTTCCCCTGTGTGCAGCTACTGATGACCAGGGTTTTGGTGCACCAAAGCCTGAGTTCTCTGGGGTCTCCTGCCCTGTGCCCGCTCCTCTTTGGTGGCCTCCCCAGCAGGTGCCTGCTTGGCTGTCATGTCTCCTTAGGTTCCTTCGGACTGTGATGCCTGCCCACTGTCTGTTTTTGATGAGCCCTGGTTCTTTATAAAGGTGAATAA
>PVIC010003393.1:0-69335 GCA_004025085.1 Thryonomys swinderianus
TATCCCTACCCACTCCCCCCTCCTCCCCCCTTTATACATGCTCTTTTATTTTCTTTCTGTATCATATTTATTCCTTCCCCTCATCCCTGGTACAAATTCTTAATGGGGATTTAATTGTGATATATATATATATAAAATGTACCAATAAATTAATTTTTTTTGAGACAGGGTCTCACTTTGTAGTTCAGGCTGGCTCTGGGCTCACTATGTAGCCCAGGCAAGCCTTGAATGCAGCAATCCTCCTGTCTCTGCCTCCCTAGTGCTGGGATTACAGGCGTGAGCCACCATGCCCGGCAAAATTAAATTTTTTAAAAAGATACCCATTTGAGTATGAGTGTCTCAAACTTATCATTCTTTATGGCAGAATAATACTCCATTTTCTAAAAAAAAACCCCACATCTTCCTTATCCAGTCTCCAGTTGATGGGCATATGGGTTGTTTCCAAGATTTAGCTACCAAAAACTGAACTGCTATAAATATGGATGTCACTGTGGTATGAATCTTGTAATTCTTTCATGTATATCTCCAGTAAGAGAATAGCAGGGTCAAATGGGACCTCTAATCCTATCTTTTTAAGGCATCTCCATACTGATCTCCATAGTAGTTGTCCTAGTCTACATTACCACCAAAGGGTTCCTTGCTCCCTGCAGCCTCACCAGCATTTGTTGCTGGTTAATTTCAAGGTAGCAGCCATTCTTCTCATGGAGTGAGATGAAATCTCAGTGTTGTTTTCATCTGCATCTTTCAAATGATCAGTGATGTTGAGCATTTCTTTATGTACTTTTTAGCTGCTTTCACTTCTCCCTCTGAAAAGTATCAGTTCATTTCATATGCCCATTTTTGATTTGGGACTTTAAATTTGGGGGGGTTGATTTTTTAAAGCTCTTATCTTTAAACTCATATTATTTCTAGTAATTGATCAATAACTCCATTGGATTTTTTTATTCTTTAACTTTTTATTTTTTAAATTTATTTATTTATTTATTTATTTATTTATTTATTTATTTATTTATTTATTTATTTATTTTTGAGACAGGGTCTCACTTTGTAGTTCGGTCTGGCCCTGAGCTCACTATGTAGCCCAGGCAAGCCTTGAACTCACAGAAATCCTCCTGCCTCTGTGCTAGGATTACAGGTGTGAGCCATCATGCCCACCACTATGGTATGTGGTACCGATTGCTGGTGGGTGTGAGTCCCCACGCCCGATGTTGTTGTATGTGGTTACTGGGGATGGAACCAGGGATCTTGCACTCACCACTCAGATGCTGGAACCACTAAGCTAAATCTCCAGCCCTATACTTTAAATTTTTGGAGGAACATTTTTCTTCTCTTATAATATCACTCATTTATTCTAATTCCTTGTTTTGATTCTTTTTTACAAGATCATATAAAAAAGATAACAGCTCCTGCTGAAAATTTTCTCAATGCTGCTTCTGAAAGTAAAATTTTATTATATTGTATTCTAAATAAAATTTTGTGTATCACTTAAATCATATTTTCGGTTGTTTGCTTGAAAAGTTATTTACTGTCTCTGAACTTTAGTGGTCTCAGCTGTCAAATTAGTATAATAGTCTATAGCTTCTGGGATGGTTGTAAGGATTATTACTGATGTCTGCTAAAGACCACTACTGCCTCCACCAGACAGCAAATATTGAGTAAATAAGAGTTAGTAATAATAAGGATTTTTTTCCTTTATTGGTTTACTGGTACATTTTAGATATACATTATGGTCACATTCACATCAGAGGCTGATTTCCACAGTAGTTGTACCAGTCTGCATCCCCTCTAGCAGAGAAGGGATCCTTCCTCCCTGTAGTCTGTGGCCATTCTTTTTGGAATGAGATGGAATCTCAGTGCTGTTTTTGTCTGCATCTCTCTCTCTCTCTCTCTTTTTTTTTGAAACAGGGTCTTGCTTTGGAGTTCAGGCTGGCCCTGAGCTCACTATGTAGCCCAGGCAAGCCTGGAACTCAGCAATCCTCTTGTGTGTCTACCTCCCGAGTGCTGGGATGACAGGCATGAGCCACCACACCTGGCTGTCTGCATCTCTTGAATGACCTGAGATGTGAACATAACTTCCTATGTTTATTTGTTGTTTCTACTTCTTCATCTGAAAACTGTCTTTTAACTTCAGAAGTCCATTTTTGAATTGGTCTTTAAATTAGGTAGATCTAATATTTTTAAGTAAGAAGAGTAAGTTTGATTTGTTACTTACAATTTTATTACTATACCAAGCTAAAAATTTTGTTTGGTCTTTGTTCATTTAAAACAGAATAAAATTGCATCACTTATCTCCAGTTTCATGAGCTTGTCATACAGAAGTGTAATATATATATTTTCAAAGCTCAGTCTCCTTGTACTTCTCCAAATAGTTAATGTATAGTAACAACATAATTTGATAAGAGAATTCTGAAAAATATGTCATAATTTCTGCCTAGAAGGAACTTACCTTAGCTATTTAAAAAAGTTAATTAAGTATTTAAATAACAGCTTAAAACTTTAGTACAAGTCAGTATATGACTATCATGTGCTAGAGAAGCCAACAAATGACAGAAGCTAGCTATCTGGGGGCTAGATAGAGGAGTGCTATTTTCATTACGTCAAATGAGAGCAGGATGAAGAGGAAAGAAAGTGTTTCTCTAGAGTAAGAAGTACAGGAATCCAGTTTACCTGGCATAGTCTTAGTGCTCTGGGTTGGCATTAATGAGAGTCCTTCATAAAAACTAATTGCACTATTAAATCTTAATGTTCTCTTTTAAGTCTGGAGATATTTTTAATATTGATTCAGCTGGATAGGGACTGGAGTACTGTATTTAATATATATGTAGTATGTCCTCATGGGAGTTCTGAATAAATAAAAAATTTATTTCTCCTTTAAATTTACTCTATCTAGTGGTTTAATTAATATTTTTATGTAATATATATATTTTATATTGAAATGTGTGAAGTCATACTATCTATGCTTTAGTTCAGTAGTTAGATAAAAGAAAGAATAGTACAAGTTTATTTTAATTAAATAGTTATGACTCTGGACCTCTTAATAATAAAGTATATATTTACTCTGAGTTATTTAAATGTTTACCAGTGGACTTGTGTTCTGTGTTCGTAAAGAAGCCAGATATTGATACTAAATGTTTTCTGCTGTATACAATTTGTTCTCAAACTCACATGTTGTAAAAACACATTAGGAATCCTAAATCAATATTTAACAAAAGCAAATATATGCATAGCTACTCAGCTTTTGATCATTAAATACATAATTAGTAATTTCTCAGGATTTTTAATTAACTTAGAATAATTACCTTTTACAATTATCAATATAGATAAGCATATATTTGAAAATATCTTTTAATCTTTAGACAGAAATTTGGGATATTCCTGAAAGAAAGAAAAAACCCATAAATAGTTATTAAATTTATTAAACTAAAGAGCAATAAGCCAAAGATGTAGCTGAGCAGTACAGCACCTCTCTTGCAGGTTCGAAGCCTTGAGTTTAATCCCATTACAAAATAAATAAATAAACTACAGGGTTTATTTTTTGAAAGTTTTGGCCATAGTTTAGAATTTATTTTTTGCATATTGCAAAGATCATTAAATACTGAGTTTATTACTTTTTTAATTGAATTCTTTATTGGTACATTTTATATACAGCTCACAATCACATTCAACATTGGGGAACTTGTACCAGTACATGACAGCAGTTAATTCTCATTTTTACCCATATCTTACCCCACCCACAACCCCCCACCCCTTATATACATGCTATTTCTTTTTCTTTCCAAATCATATTTATTCTTTCCCCTCATTACTTTCCCCCACCACATTCCCTTTGAATATTTCCTATTGTTAAAAATCTATCATATTTTTTATTTAAAATTTACTTCCCTAATTATAGACCGATTGATCTAACTTATGGAGAATGTTTCTGCAGTTCAGAATTTAGTATGTCTGCCTTTCTGGCCTGACTAATAGAATACCATAAAAATTTGAACATTGTTTTCCACATGCTAATCTCCACAGTGAGGATACCTCTGTGGTCAAAACAAAAAGGAGGTCTTATTTGCATAAACTGGCATTTTGGGAGTGGCATGTACAAAGAACAGAAATAGAGTTTATTTTCATTTACATTTCTAAAGTTGTCATATAGTATTTATATCTCTATAGAACACAGTGTGGTTTTGTTACATTTATGTATTACATAATGATCAAATCAGAGTAGTAAGCATATCTGTCTCAGCCAACAGCTACTTCTTTGTGATGAGAACATTCAAAATCCTCTTCAGGTATTTTGAAATATGAATACATTATTGCTACCTGCAGGCACTCTACTAGGCAGTAGGACCCCAGAACTTGTTTCTCCTATCCAAACTTTGTATTTGTTGACCAACACGTACCTTCTGTCCTCCCTGTCTCCTCTCTTCAGCCTCTGGTAACCACTACTCCTCTCGGCTTCTTTAAGAAACTTTTTAAGATTCCTCATACAAATGAAGTCCACATAATATTGTCTTTCTGTGCCTGGCTTATTTTACTTAACACAATGTCCTCCAGATTCATCCAGCTTGCTGCAAATGACAGGATTTTGTTCTTTCTATGACCAAATAGTGTTCTACTGTATATGTATACCATTACATTTTCTTTATCCATTACGGATATTTTGTTTGCATGGTGGGGCTATTGTAAACAATGCAACAATAAACATGAGAGTGTAGTATCTTTTTGACATACTAGTTGTATTTTTCTCTGTATATATGACTATTAGTAGAATTGCTGAGCCACAGAATACTATTTCTTATTTGAAGGAATCTTCTACTTTCTTTTCCATAATAGCTGTAGTAATTTATATTCCCCCCAAGAGAGTAAAAGAGTTCTTCTTTCTCTGTATTCTTGCCAGTATGTGTAGTTTTTTGAGACAGATTTCCTTTAAAATAAATAAACACACATACGTGTGGATTATACAAGTGCCATGAAGAAAAATAAAGCATAAAATCATTGAAGGTAATAAGCTTTTTATATAAGTACTGATTGTAGAGGGTTTCTGATGACATTTAAGGAGAGTGTAGTTTTCCAAACAGAGGGAAGATCACAGGAATTACACAGAGATTATGTGGCTGGTGAGACCTATGAGTATGTTGAAGATGCTCATTTTTAAGTGAATTTTTCTTATTTATTCATTTTTTTGATACCAGGGATTGAATTCATGACTGTGAGCTTGCACAGCAGGCACCAGAACCACTGGGCTAAATCCCTGGACCCTATTTGTTTTACACAAGTCTCACTATATAGTACAGGCTGGCCTTCAACTCTGTGTAGTTCATGTTGTCCTTGAACTTGTGATCCTCTTGCCTCAGCCTTTTAGTGTTGGGGTTTCAGGCATTTTCCACCACACCTGACAAATAGTAATTGTTATTCCTTAACTTTTTAAGAAATTGCCAAAATATTTTCCAATATGGTTGTACCATTTTATATTCTCAACTGTTTCCTCCAGGATATTGCTAACACTTAATGTAAGTTGTCTTTTTAACTTTTGCCACTCTAATCTGTCTGTAATGATTTCTCATTATTATATATTTTAATTACCTAATGATTAGTGATGTCTGTTTTCTTTTGAACTGAGTATTTTTCCCATTTCACAGTTTATTTTCCAGTAATATACTATTTCATATATGTTTAAGAAACTTAAAATGTACTTCTGTTTGTCCTTTCTATCTTTATGCTGTTTTTCTCATATGTTACTTTTACATACACCAAATAATATTTAGTCATCCTTTATGGTAGTGAAGATATTAAATATCATTTATTTAGCTGGGCTGTTTCCATTTCTAATGTGTATATTTGTTTTGGTTTCCCTTTCACTTTAAAGAATCTTGTAAAGAAATACATAGAATTCTTTATTGATGTTTTTCAGTAAAGATGCTATTTTATTGTCTTCTCACATTCATATAAAAACGTTTCATTCTTTGTTCTGCTGTTCATGTGTTTATTTTCTCTGGTTGCTTTTTAGAGTTTCCTTTCGTTACTGATTTTAGATACTTATTGACAGGCACTTTCTTCATTTATCTTGTACTTTGAATTTATTGAGCTTCTTGAAATTCTGTATTATTAAATTGAATTTAGAAATATTTCAGCTATCATTTCATTTATTGTCCTGTTCCTTCCTTTCCTTTTCCTTTTGAACTCCAATTACACATATATTGGGCTGCTTAGTGTAGCTCACAGCTCAGTGATGCTCTTTTAGCTTTTTTATCCTTTTTTCTATTTCATTTTGGGCACCTGTTGCTGTGCCTTCATGTTGCTAGACTCTGCAGCAGTGTCTCAACAGCCATTAATTTATTTAATGTATTTTTCATTTCACATATTATAGTTTTCTCTTTAGAGTTTTGATTTGGATCTTTTAAAATATTTTCTATATTGTTACTTAACTTTTTGAACATATGAAATATAATAATTATTTTACTGTTCTTTTTTAATAGTTCTAATATTTACATCAATTATAGGTGTATTTTGATTTATTAATCATTCTTTTCATTATGGGTCACATTTTCCTATTTATTTGTATGTGTAGTGATCATTAACTGAGTCTTTACCTTATTAGGTACCAGATAATTTTACATTGCAGGAAATTTTCTTGAGTTTTGTCCATGAATATTGTTACTAGTTACTTGCAAACAGTTTAATCCTTTCAAATCTTAACTTTAGTGAGTTTATTGTTTAGAATTTAACTGGAGCATGCTCAGTCTGTGCCTCATTGTTCCTCATTACTGAGATAGAGCTGAGTACTGTCTCTTTAATGCCTTGTGAATGAAGTTTTTCCAGTTTAGCTGGTGGAAACAGGAACTCTTTCTAGTTTTGAAGGTGTTCTATGCACTATCTCTTTTAATCTTTTCTGATGGTTCTTTCCACAGCTTTTGGTAGTTTCCTACATAGAATTTTTTGGTCAGTTCTCTGCTAAATAACTTTAGTGATTTCTTAAATAGCAATATATCTCTTCTGTTCATATGCAGGATACTTTCTCTGTGCATCTTTCTTCTCTCCATTACTGTGTTCTTAGAATTCTGCCTCCGAAGCAGATATCCATCTCTTATGATATTTCCAAGTAGAACAGTATTAATGGTTTTCTTCTCTGGAATAATAAAGATTTTGTGATCAAATTTTGAAACAAGATGAAGGAATTAGAAACTGTTGCTACTATAAATCACTAAAGAACATTAACTTGCCTTTTATAGAGATGTGATCAGCCTTTCCTTTTTTCCATAGCAGTGATGATGTGGAGCTGGTTGAGAGCATAAATTTCTAGGACTCATGGTAGACATTCTGATTCAGTAAATTTTGTACCACATTTGGAAAGATAATGCTCTTAAAAGAGTCTTACCTAGTTCCATAGGTAGCATAAGTCTGCAAAAATAAGACCAGCAGTGGAATTTATTCAAGTAAAAAATGACTTTTCATTATTTTATCAGGAAAAATACAAAACACTTGAGCTATGTACATTGTAATTTCTAAGAAAAAGAATTTAAAAGGGAGAAGCCAATAGAAAAGAAAAAGAATGAGAACAGAGTGGAGAAGCAAGGAAGATAGTCAGATGTTAGGAGAAAAGAAGACAAGGTCAGAAAGAAAAAGGCCAGTTAGAGAATAAAAGAAAAGATGGAAGAGTAGTTTCCAAAATGACACAATTAAAATGTAAACTATTTTAGGTTCTCATGAGCTTCAGAGGAATTTGAAACTTAAATTGCTTTAAAACTATTATGAGCTTATTAATCAGAATTTAGGTGTGCCCCATCCCCCTGCATTGAACTCAGGAACTTTGCATTGAGTGACATCATGAGCCCTTTAAATTAATTAATTAATTAATTAAGTCCCTAAATTGTCTAGGTTAGGCTGAAATGTGATCCACCTGCCTCAGTTTCCTTGAGGTTAGATAACAGCAGTGCACCACCATTCCCAGTTGAGGAGCTTGACCTCTTTCCCAGTTGACATAAGTTCTGTATAATTTTAGAGGAATTTAAATCTGAAACACTATCAGTTTTAAAGACATGGTTATTTGCTGGGCTTGGTGGCTCATACCTGTCATCCCAGCACTCGGGAGGCAGAGGCAGGAGGATTGCTGAGTTTGAGGCTTGCCTGGGCTACATAGTGAGTGCAGGGCCAGCCTGAACTAAAGCGAGACCCTGTCTCAAAAAAACAACAACAGCAACAACAAAAACCCCATGGTTATCTTGTATGCCTCTAAGAAAAACTGTTGCTAGTTAATTATGCACAATGGGTTTTCTTAACCATCTATTGTAAGATATTTCAATTTTGCTGATGTTAAAATTTGGAAAAGATATCATGTCCTAAATTTGATCGTATACAGTATTGAGAAGGCTTTTCTTTTTCTAATCTAGTCCTTCTATTTAATGTGTTGCATTTCTTCAAAGGCAACTCTCCTCCATTCAACCTATGTATATCTTTACAGTCAGATATAGTTCGCATTTCCTTTGAGCATGATTCTTATGCCATTATTTTTCTTATACCACTTTAATTTTGAATTTTTCCTTAATAAAAAAGCAAAAGCAAAATAGGAGTTAAATCCTTCTGGTTTCTCCGCATCATCTGCTAACATTATACCATCTGCTCCAAGCAGTAGAGCTGAACCTTCTTTCTTATTCTTGCCGAACATGTATTTTTTAATTCTTTTTATTGTTCTTAACATTTTTCACCAGCCTCCGCTCATTCTGGGCTTGCTTTCTTATGTGATTCTCCTTGTTTCACACCACTCTTTTGTATTCCTGTGCTTTTCTTTTCATCACTTCTTCTTTGGACAATCTTTATAAAATTCTAAATTTACCATAGAATATCTCAGACAACATATTAGATTCTTTAGTTATCATTTCTTATAAGACTGTTTATAGTGTCAGAAACTCACTTTTGAACTGAAACTCCCTTTAAAATAATTCTTGTCACAATAAAGTTTATTATATAGTATCATACAGATTTTTCTTTAAACTTGATAAAATTAGCTTCCCTAAAAATGGCCAATGCTAGTATTCCATTTTCTATTAAGAACTCCAAAATGACACAGTATTTTCTCATGAATCTTACTTCCATTTTACTATTTTATGCTTGTATATCAGAATTAATTCAAAAGAAGTTACTTTTATTATTTATTCCACTTATTAAAAGAAGAAATAGTTCCCATGCTAGTGGCTAGTGTTTGTCTACTTGTAAGGAAGAATTTTAGTTGGTTTTCATGATACTTGGTGATCTCTGTTGTTAGATCATTACTGTGTTACTTTGTAGAAAGTATTAAGAAAGCATTTATTCATTTACCAAATTTATTGAATTGTACTTTATGCAAAGGACCCAAATACAACTTCAAAAAGATGTAGTGGTGAATTAGGCATAATTCCTAGTCTCACAGAGTTTACAATCCAAAGGAGTGGATAAATTAATTTTGTAATCCAGCAAGGTATTACTATACATATAATTGTGTGTGTGTGTGTGTGTATCCATCCCTCCTGGTACAAGAATTGAGCTCAGAACCTTGCACTTGCCAGGTAGGCACAGGACCACGGAGCTATTTCCCTGGCCCAACTTAGTATATTTTCACAATAAGATTCCTATTCAATTTTATCCTTACTTAAAATTTTCCACTGTATTCTATCCTTAGATAAATAGTCCATTCAGTTCAATGTATTCTTTTCTAAAATATTAAACTTTTAAATTTTGAACTATAGCATGTATTATAGAGTGCCTATAGCATATATACACAGCTAATTATACTGTGAATATTCATGTACCAGATACAAAATGGATGATTGCAGCATCCTAGGAGCTCCACATAACTTCTTCCCAATTACAGTCACCTTTTCTCTCCTAAAAGTAATCAATAACTTTATCTACATGGTAAGTAATTTTCTGTTTATTTTTGTTAACAAAGTGTGGTCTTATAGTTTAGTGTAGCCTGTTTTTAAGCATTGTATAAGTTGAATTAAACAAGGTATTTTTTGTGTCTTGTTAAGATTTCCTTGTTAATTTCTTTTTATTTTAACTTGAATCTTTATTCGTACATTATATATATATATATATATATATATATATATATATAATGATCACACACAATATTGAGAATCTGTACTAGTACATGATGCAATTTCTCATTTTTTCCCATTCCCCCACCCACCCTCCACAACCTCCACTCCTATACACATAAGCTTTGTTTACCTTTTTTAGTACCATCATATTTTTTCTTCCCCTTGCTACTTACCCCTACACCCTTTGAATATTTTCTATTTCACAGTATCTACCATATATCCTAGAACTCATTCACATCCTCCGTTTCTCATACCAGAGAAAAGATATGATATTTACACATCTGTGACCTATTTATTTCACTTATAAGTATGTCCTGAAGGTATGTCCATTTGAATATAAATGATTCAAACTTATCATTCTTTATGGCAGAGTAATAATCCATTTCCATTTTATAGAAAAGCCACATCATCTTTATCCAGTCACCAGTTGATGGGCATTTGGGTTGTGTCCAGGATTTAGCTATCACAAACGGAGCTGCTATGAACATGGGTGCACTTCCCTCACTGTGATATGAATCTTATAATTCTTTCATGTACATACCTAGCAGGGGAAAGCAGGATCAAATGGGACCTCTAATCCAAGTTTTTTGAGGAATCTCCACACTGATCTCCCTAGTAGTTGTACCAGTCTACATTCCCACTGACAATGGTGAAGGGTTCCTTTCTCCCCACAGCCTCACCAGCATTTGTTGCGGGATAATTTCAAGATAGCAGCCATTCTTTATGGACTGAGATGTCATCTCAGTGTTGTTTCCATCTGCATTTCTCAAATGACTAGTGATGTTGAACATTTCTTCATATGTTTCTTTTTCTTAGCTGCTTTTACTTCTTCCTCTGAAAAGTGTCTGTTCATTTCAGATGCCCATTTTTGAATTGGGTCTTTAAATTTGGGGGGCTTTTTTTTTTTTGAAACAGGGTCTAGCTTTGTAGTTCAGGCTGGCTCTGAGCTCACTATGTAGCTCAGGCAAGCCTTGAACTTAGCAATCCTCCTGCCTCTGCCTCCCCCCGGAGTGCTGGGATTACAGGCATGAGCCACCCTGCCCAGCACTATGGTATGTGCTACTGATTGTTGGTGGGCATGTGTCACCATGCCCAGTATTGTTATATGTGGTTACCAGGGGATTGAACTCAGGACCTTGTGCTTGCTAAGCAGATGCTAGAAAAATTGAGTTAAACCACTGTGTTTGCTGTTTTATAGTATCTTGAGATAGATATTCAATTTATTAATGTTTAGCCTTTTCTAAAGTACATGCAGTTAGAGGTATATATTTATAACTACTACTTTAGCTATCTATAAGTTTTAGTATATATTATTTTATTTTCCTTAAGTTAAAAACATTTTAAATTTCCATTGTGATTTTCCCCTTTGCCCAGTGGATCACTTAGAAGTATTTTTTTTCCCCAGACATGTCATATATGGCATATGTTTTCATTAATAATTTTGTGCTCTTATGGTCAGAGTACATGGTCTGTATAATGTTAGATTTTTGAAATTTTGAAACTTTTAAGACTCTATGTATAATCACTTTGTAATTCGATCCTGGTGTGTTTACATGTATATGTTTGACTTGTGTATAATATTACATATGACATATCAGGTTTGTGTTTTTGTTCAAATTGTCTATATTTCACTTACATGCTTTGACCCTTTGTTATATCTATTACTGAAATACATGAAAGCTTTCTGTTATGATTGTGCATTTCCTTAAATTTTTCTTTGCATTTCATATGTTGAGCATATATTACTAGGCACACTCAAACTTAGTATTATGAATTTCTAGTGAATAATTGTTACTAGAATTTTCTGTTTCTAATAGTGTTTTGGTTTTGAATAATTTTTTTCTGCTAATAATATTGATATAACAAATTTTTTAGGGGAAAGGACTTTCAGGATTTAATGATTTATTTTTTATTCTACCTTGAAACATTTTGTCTTTATATTTTAAATGCTTGTCTGTTTGGCTTTTTGCCCAATCTGACAATCTTGTTTTATAACTTAAATACAATATTTCATTGATATTTGATATAATTGGTGATATTTTAGATTTAAGTCTTTCTTCATTTTGTGTTATTTCTGGTTCTCCTACTTTTATGGGTCTTTTTAACCTCCATTTTTACTTCTGGGATGATCTTATGTTTTTAGTGATTAGTTTTTTCTCTTGCTTTAGAATTATATGTTTTAACTAAAAATTATACATGCTTAACTTTTCAATACAGATAATACAAGCATTTTAGAATATTTTAGTTCCATATGTGCCCTCAACTTAATTTCTACTTGTATGTTATATTCATATTTATAAACTCATATTTATAGGCGTACTGAACACAAATTCAGTATTTGTCTAAAATATCTTTATTTTACCTTTGTTCTTGAAGGATATTGTTGCAGGAAATAGAATTGTAAGCTCATGGTATTTTTCTTTCTGTACTTTGGAAATGACATTTCATTATATTCAGGCTTTCATTATTGCTATTATGAAGCCATTTTATGATCTTTTATAGTTTCTTTGCAAGAAACTCTTTTGTTTCTAGTATTTTTTTAGACATCCCTCCTCTTTTCTTTATTTTTAGCAGTGTTTGTTTTTTTTACCTATTCTTGAAACTTGTTGATCTTGAATCTGTGGGTTGATACCTTTCCTCAGTTGTTAGAAAATTCTCAGCCTTTATCTTATTTCATTGCTGTCTTTTCTTCTGGGAGTATAAATAAATATATATTGTATGTGCTCTAGCTATGTCCTTTGTGTCTTTTATCCTCTCTCTCTCTCTCTCTATATATATATATATATATACATACATATATATATATATTTCTTTATATATATTTCTATATATATATATATATTTTTTTTTTTTTTTGGACAGGGTCTCGCTCTGTAGTTCAGGCTGGTCCTGAGTCACTATGTAGTCCAGGCAAGCCTCAAACTCAGCAATCCTCCTGCCTCTGCCTCCTGATGCTGGGATTACGGGCGTGAACCACCATGCCTGGCCTCTTTATATATTTTTAATTTCCCTTGTCTCTTTTTCCCATAGTTGTGTATAATTATTTTCCACATAGATTCTTTTTTATCTATTTTCTAGTTCATGTCTTTTTTGAGCTGGGCCTAAAGACACAGCTGAAGTCGCTTATTAAACTCTTTCTTTTGGACACTTTCATATCAAATATTCTTTTTTAAATCTCTGTTGCTTTTTATATCCAATTGTTTGTGTTTGCCAGTGAAGCATGATGCCACTGAGCTACATCCCTGGCCCGTAGCATTGAATTTTCACCTTAAGTTTTCTGAGTTTGCACTTAGTAGACACTCAAACCAAACATGGTTCTGAGTTCAAACCTTATTTTCCTGGTTTGCCATCTTTGCCCTGTTCTTGTCCTGAAAATGACTAATTTGTTTGCTTTTTTAATTTTTTGAGTTTTTTTTTATTCTGTTGAGTTTGCAAATTTTTCTTCAGTTTTTCATTAGTCCTTGATAGAAAAGTTAAGTCTTAGCCAGGCCTGCCCATATCATGTAATAGCAGTGCACTTCTGGGCTGCTTTTTAAACTTAGTTTTGCTTTAATTTTCACTTCTGTAAAATGAGAATAATAGTAATAATAGTAATTTCCATTTCAAAGATACAATGTGTAGGTAAGACAACACAAAAGGAGCAAAGTACTTAGCACAATGGATAACTTAAATAACTGTTGATAGAACTTTAGCCATTAGATATGCCTTTATTATTATAGTATCAGACTTTACATTTCAATTGGGCATTATCTTTATTATTTTCTCTTTTCAAAATTTCTGCATTACCCATAGAACAAGAGTTCTTAGCTAGTCACTGTAATTGACTGGGTACACATAAAAACATACAATCAAATTCTTTAAGAAAGAAAGACTATGTCCCAAGCAAATATTCATTAGATTTATCTCCAAAACCTTTAGTGCTTCTTCAAGATAATATTGCCTAAAATACCTCTATAGATTGTGTGGAAACTGTAACCCAGCTTTGCAGCTGAAATCCAGAAAGAAGTCTCTTAGCCAGGAAATCTAGGTGTGTTGGAAAAAGTATCATTCTGGGACATGACACCTGGGCTTTAGTTCTAAATCTACCATTGTCTTTGTTTGGACTCATTTCCTTATTTAAAATCATCAGGTTGGGCTAGATTATAATGCAAAGTCCCCTAAGATTATATTAATACCAATGCATCATATAGTTTGAATGTACAAACTGGTTATTCTGAAGTTTTCTAGCTTATACTGAAGAGGGAAGATTAAAAAAGGAATTATAGGGTCATGGTAGGATAGAGGCTGAAATTTTTTATTTGCTCAGAAAATCTTACAGGATACTTTAGGTACAACTAAACTATTCTTTTTCTTTTTTTTTTTTTTTTTTTGAGACAGGGTCTCGCTTTTATATAGTTAAGGCTGGCCCTGGCTCACTATGTAGCCCAGGCAAGCCTTGAATTTAGCAATCCTCCTGTCTCTGCCTCCCGAGTGCTGGGATTACAGGCATGAGCCACCACACCCGGCTAAACTATTCTTTTCAAAGTTGATTTTAGGTCCGGAGATTTAGCTCACTGGTTCTGGCGCCTGCCTCGCAAGCAGGAGGTCCTGAGTTGGATCCCGGGGAACCATATACAGTGCTGGGCGTGGTGACTCAAGCCCACCAGCAATCACTACCACATACCACAGTGCTGGGCATGGTGGCTCATGCCTGTAATCTCAGCACTTGGGAAGCAGAGACAGGAGGATTGCTGAGTTTGAGGCTTGCCTGGGCTCCATAGTGAGCTCAGGGCCAGCCTGAACTCCAAAGCAAGACCCTGTTTCAAAAAAAAAAACGTTGACTTTAGTTTTACTAGAGTGAAATGCAACCTTAGACCATATTAAGATACCATATAGATATGCATATAGATAGAGGAATACATGGGTTTTAAGTCCAGCTTTACCATTAAAAACTAAATCCTGAATGAATTATTGTTGTTTTATTTTGCTTTCTCTGTATGTAATAATATGAAATGTAGGGCCGGAGGGTTAGCTCAGTGGTTCCGGCGCCTGCCTCGCAAGCGCAAGGTCCTGAGTTCGATCCCCGGTAACCACATATAATGCTGGGCGTGGAGACTCATGCCCATCAACAATCAACACTGCATACCACAATGCCGGGCGTGGTGGCTCACGCCTGTCATCCCAGCACTCGGGAGGCAGGGACAGGAGGATTGCTGAGTTCGCAGTGGCTTGCCTGGGCACCATAGTGAGCTCAGGGCCAGCCTGAACTACAAAGTGAGACCCTGTCTCAAAAGCAAAAAAAAAAAAAAAATGAAATGTAATTATATAACATCATGCAAAGTGGGCACTTGAGAAATTAATACTTTGTTATGTACTGTTTGCGTTAGTATTTTGTTTTTGTTTTCTTTCTTTGAGACCGGGTCTCACTGTAGTCCAGGCTTGCCTTTACCCACTATGTCAACTCAGGTTGGCCTCAAATTCATGGTGATCCTCCTGCCTCTGCCTCCTGAGTACTGGGATTACAGTTCTACACCACCATGCCCGACTTTGCATTAGTATTTGTGAAAGAGTGTTGGGCAAAGTAATTTTGAAAAGGCTAAAACTTAGGTCATTCTTGAACATTAGTTCAGGGAATAGTTGAGATTGTTGTTTGTTTGTTTTTCAAAACTATACATCATTGAAAAAGATGGAGAATTCTTTTTATGAAGCTAATACAACCTTAAAGCTATTAAAATGAATTTAAGCCTAATACAAATAATATAGACACACACACGCTGTGTGTGTACATACACAGCCAAATACATATAGTTGTTAAACTTTAAAATAAAATACAAATTGATACTGGTGTGTACTAAAAATTATTGATCAAGAAATGCTTGTCTAGGAATATAAAGTGACTGTACACCAAGAAATTTGTACATACTCCACTATATCAATATTGTAAAGAAAAATGTATAGTTAAGGCAATAGATGTACTTTACAAATAATTTAACTAAAATCCAACAACTTCATAGAAAAGTACAGAGTAATGCAACAGTGGTGCAGTATACAGTCCTGACAGAATGTAAGGGAAGGGATCAAAATGTGCAGGTTTCTTTGGATAGTCCCCTTTCTGGGGAGTATATACTCAAAATACTGTTGTTAGAATATGCTACAGTGTGGTATATACTATGATAATATATTAGGGCTTATACTCAAGGGTATTTGTTTTATAGTTTATGATAAATAAAAACTGGAAACAATGATTTTGATCACTGGAGGAGCCAACAGAAAAAGCCTATACATTTTAAGTATGTGTATGAACAATGAGAAATATGTGGGAGAATTGGGGTAAGATAGAAGGTGAGATTGGTGAAGCAAGAAACTTAATTTTTATAAGTTTATAATTTTTGTGGCATTGTCTACTCTGCACATGTAATACCTGCAGTAATCACATTTAATGAGGAAAATCCCGAATAAATTCAAAGTATGAGAGTGTGAGTTCTAAAGATGCTTGATTTAGTTAATCACAGAAATGGAAAATAGAAAAGTATCATTCCATACCCTCTGCTTTAGAAATATGTGCCCATTTCCATTTACAACTATTATGGCAAGTTACTTCTAAAAGACATATTTTACACTAGAGCTTCTGGGATTAATGATTGTTTTCTTTTATAGCAACTCCGCTCCAATATTCGAGAAATGGAAAAGCTTTGTTTGAAAGTCCGAAAGGATGACCTGATACTACTGAAGAGAATGATAGATCCTGTTAAAGAAGAAGCATCAACAGCAACGGCTGAATTTCTCCAACTCCACTTGGCATCTGTTGAAGAACTTAAAAAACAATTTAATGAAGAAGAAACTTTATTACAGCCTTCTTTGACCAGATCCATGACTGTTGGTGGTAATGTATACCAAATCTAATTTTTGGCCACAGTAATGCAGTTAATTAAAGCTCAACTCCTTATGAAAAGATTTTGAAGATTATCTGTAGGTCTTCAGGGCCCACTTTCTATCCCAACATACTGAATCTTTGGGCACTGAGTGAGCTGGAAATGGTGTACCCCTGGGATAAAACTGTAAAAGGATTGTAACTTTAGGACGTCAAGTATCTATTTGTCTAGGTGTTGAAAAGAAATTTAAGCTATTTCCTAAGGATAATGTTCTCCTTTGTCCAATGCTTACTTCTAACCCCTCTCCAACATAGGAGTGACTTTTTTATTTCTTAAGAATTTAGTTTCTCAGGGTTGTTAGATTTGTTGCCAACTCAGTTCTCCAAATTTAACTGGCAACATAAAAAACATACAATAGGGACTGTGCCATCAACTTTTGTGAAGAAACTGTCATGTGAAACGTCATTACATCATTTTTGAGAATGTAAGTGATGCTGATCACATTGTCATAGTATCTTTATCCTGAAAAAAGAATCATTACCTTAATACATAGCAGTACTTCAAAGTAGCTCATCTGCTAAGGTTTCCCTATTTGAAATGCCTACAAGGAAGCTGAAAGCCAAAATTTTTAATCACCAAAAGTTAAACTTTTAAAATATACTGATCTTATTTTATAATTACTGGAGTTGTTTTCTTCTTTATTTTCATTTTATTATGTTTTAAATTTACTTTATCTTGTTACATTTTTTTGTATCCTAAGATTCCTTTAATCCTAATGGAGAGAGTTATATTTACAAATTCAATAGAGTGTTTAGGACTCTATCCCTGCCCAATTTTTCGTTTTCTATTTATAAAGCACACCTGTCTTACTCTATTTCCAAATCCAGGAAATATTTTCATTGCTAATGATTAAGCAATTTGCAGAGAATTCTGTTTAATTGAAAAATAAAACACATAGGCAATCATCCAGATTCTGCATAATCTTGCTTTTGTTGTTTTCCTTAGTAGCTAACACAATGCTTTGCCTATAGCAGACTATTCATAAGTATTTTATAAACATAAATGAATAAATGTTTTTTATAGGGACAATTTTGTAATTTTAGATGTGCTGTAATTCATTGGAAAGCCAACACTTAGCACTCAACCATTGGTTGAAGAATATTTGGGAATCTTGCTTTTTGTTAGTTTATAGTCACTATTTTCATTATTAGTTCATATACAGTTATCATCGCCACATTGGTGAGGGTAAAGGCTGTGTTTATCACTTAGTGCCATCTGATACTGTCTGTGTGTATGTAGAAAAACTGGGCTTTACAGTTCCATGTAGTTAAGGAGACATCCTATGTACCCAGGTGTTGTGATAGTTAGGGTGCCAGTGATCAAAGTGAAAATAAGCTGGATTTTCTGAAGAATAGCCAGTACCAGTCTCTTTTTACTATTTAGCTTTGAATTGCCCATCAACAATTCCCTATCAAGCAAAAATTTTGAGTTCTAGGTGTTTTCACACAATACTGTGTAACTATAGTCTAATACATGCTTTAATTTGTATTTTATTATTGCTTTGATTGTGTTTATACCATAGAACTGTTTGTGCTAAATTGATTTGGGTTTATATATTACCAGAGGAAGTGAGTGTTCTTTAGTAGAAGGTAGTTTACCCCATTTGCTAGAATTAACTTTCTCTGTTTGAAGCAGACTGGTATACAAACTAAGATTGGCAGAATTTGATGGAGCAAGTACATAGAGGAGATAAAAAAGATAAGGATGGATCCAGAGGATAATGAAGAAATAGGTGAAATTCATTTGTCAACTCGATTGATTCTCAAACTTTTCAGTTTGTGGAATAGCAAAAGCTGAACATCTAATTACTTGCCAATACAAGAAAACTACAGAGTGGTGCTGATTTGACTAAAAGTCATTTCCTTCATAAAATCATATCCCTGTGTTATATTTAAAACAGCAGTATTTATAGATTGTGAATAGTCTCCTGATCAGATTTTGCTTTGACTGTGAATTCATTGTGAACATAAAAAAGTTAAGAGTACTGTCTTCAGTACCTAAATTGTTCACAAAGAGTGAATCTTTACTAGATTATCTTATGTCTAGAAAGATTATTAGCAAATAATAGGATGGATAAGGAGAAAAATAATGAAAACAATGAGGAATTTACATAAGACTTTAAGATAGAAAGTGGGTTTGCTCCATCTGTGGTTATCTTCCAGCTGTGGACTCTTTTCTGTAACTCTATATGTTTTATTCTGTACTCTCCAATTTTTTCTTATCTTTGCGTTAGAAACTCATATTAATAGTAACAGGCTATACAAAAAAGTGTGCTTTATTTGCATAGAAGTACCTAAAATACTTTTTTCTTTACAAACCCGACTCTAAATTGGTCGAAAACAGCAGAGAGGAGCAATGTTGCCACATATCCATGAGTAAGATCAAAAGTACTGTTTCATATATAGATAGAAATAAGAAATAGAATGTTTTGTGTTTTCTGGAGAATGAAAGAAGCGTACTAAGTTTAGGGGAAACCTATGGTGATTTCACTGTTTCTTTTGTGCAGTCTTAAGAGTTCCTGAAGAAAATTTTCTTTTCTAGTCTTAGATGATCTAAGAAACTCCCTTTGGGCTCAGTTGTGTGCCTACTTTCCCTTATAGCATTTTGCTTCCCACCAAGAGATATGTTGAGCCCACAGATCTGATTTTTATTTAGAAAGGTGATTGAAACCACATAGAATGAATCAGTGGTTCTCTCTTTTTTTTTTGGTCATTCTTTACTTATCATCCAAGGGGCACACTTTAGCAGCACAGTAGGAAAAGGATCTTTCTACATTTTTTTTTTTTTTTTTTGAGACAGGGTCTCACTTTGTAGTTCAGGATAGCCCTGAGTTTACTATGTAGTGCAGGCAAGCCTCAAACTCAGCAACCCTCCTGCCTCTGTCTCCTGAGTGTTGGGATTATAGGCGTGAGACACCACACCCGGCATTGTGGTATATATTTACCAGGGATCGAACTCAGGACCTTGCACTTGCTAGCCAGGTGCAGAAACCACTGAGCTAGATCTCCAGCCCAAGGACCTTGCTACATTTTAAATAAATATTCACAGGAGAAAAGAATCCAATCTCAAAACTGGTGGGAACTTTAGAAGAGTACATTGAATTTGATGAAATACTAGATTTTTACCTCAAGTATATACATGTACTGAACAGTTTTGTGAAGCATGTAGATGATTTTGATTTGTATAATTCAAATGACATATTTTCTATTAGTTCTAACTTTCTTCAAAGTCTTCCTTTGCAGTTAAGTTGTAACATAGAAGTATTTTATTTGGATGGGTAGGTTTGCATAGATGACTGGTAAATTAATTTCACTATTTTTAAGCTAAGAGAACTTCAAAACTTTAAGCAATGCTTTTTAATTAATTCATATTTATAGTGAAACATTTCTAATGTAGTGCAATGTAGTAGAAATTTCATATGTATTGTATTGTAATTCTTCGTAGAATCATTGTTCATGCAATATGGTAAATGAAAGCTAGGGAGAAAATACTTGGATACATAATAAAGAGAAGAGAAAATTTTTATATCCAGTTTATTTAGCTTATTTGTCATTTCAACTAAAGTAATGTTTAGGTTTTGAAAAGAGTTTTGTAGTTTGAAAAATAGTGATGAATGACACATACAAATAGAGAAATACTTGCCATTTGTGCTTCTAGTTTTTCGCATGTGAGTAGAACTGAGATTATGTTATATGAATCATTTGCAGTCTGTGTACAGGCTAAAGTTCTTGAGTTTCTTTACTATAGATATAATCTGTCTCAGTGTTTTGCCTTAGTACGTCCATAGTCGTGTGTAAGAATTCAAAGTCACAGGATGTTCACTGAGGTTCAAGCTTTCTTAATTGCCAGTTACGCTTTGACTTGATCAGTGATGATGAGAGTTACAAGTTTAGAGCAGGATTCTCCATGGAAAAGAATAGACTTCTTTGTTCTAAGATTTTATTTGAACTAAGATGCATACGCAGTTTGGTTTCAAGTGGGAAGGAAATGACTTAAACATTTTGTATTTTTTACTGAGGGAAAATATTTTGTTTAAAATGCCAACAATTTCCCAACCCTTATTTTTTGATAATGAACTTACATTTGTTAATATCTCCTCCTTTTGTTGTATACTATGGCATTTGAATCCTCTTAAACATTACATAACTTACAACTTTAAAAAAACCTTTATAACAGGCAGGTTTATAAAGCCCTGCTTTGCATTTGGTTTGATAATGATAGTGAGATTGTTGTTATTCATTAGTACATAGGAAAGTTAAGTGGAAGAAAGGTCATAAGTAATTGATTTATGGGTTGAAGTAAAAATGAAAGTCTCTGGTGATATTTTAAAGTATAGGCCAGATAACTGTCTTAAGCATTTGCAAAACTTATTAAGATCTTTCAAAATATTATAGATTTGCTATAATATTGTCAAGCAAAACCTACTCCAGATCTGATGTTTTAATTCTTTCTTTAACTTAAAGAAATATATTGAGTAATTTACCTGCTTCATAAGCACAAGATCCTGAGTTTAATCCCTTACAAAAAAAGAAATGTATTGAGTAAGCATAGAATTAAAAGAATACCTTCAATTCTGATAAACCCAAAATTACTTTTTAGTCAACTGACTATACCTTCCTAAGTAGTTCAAGTTTTTCTCCATGAAGTAAATGTTCACAATTTTTGAAGGTAAGGTGGTAATGCAATTTTATAAAATATTCAATTATAGGCTTGCTTCAAGAAAAGAGATGGAAAAAAATCCATGAATTTAGAATTGTGTAATGACTGACTTTTAGTAAATCAGGTCACATGTGATATCATTTCAAAACTTGCTTATAAGCCCTTGGTAACGCTCCATTGTCTTCCACATAAAGTCTAAAGTCTAACTGGTCAACAAGGGCCTCCTAAATATCTATAAGGTCTTTTACACTTGAAATTGTTCTTCACTTTGTGCTTTGGAAACACCAAATTGCTCATTTTATGTTAGCTCTGTTGTTTCTCTTTTTAGGACTTTTGTTGGTACTAGTTTCTCTATCTAGAATTTATATTCCTCTCCTCTTGCATAGTATTATCAACTTTTCTTTTTTTTTTTTTTTTGAGACAGGGTCTTGCTTTATAGTTCAGGCTGGCCTTGGGCTTACTGTGTAGCCCAGGCAAGCCTCAAACTCAGCAATCCTCCTGCCTCTGCCTCCTGAGTGCTGGGATTACAGGCTTGAGCCACCATGCCCAGCATTGTGGTATGTACTACTGATTGCTGGTGGGCATGAGTTACCACGCCTGGTATTGTTGTATGTGGTAACTGGGGATCACATTGTGGTGTGTGGTACCAAGGATCGAACTCAGGACCTTGTGCTTGCAAGGCAGACATCAGAACTACTGAGCTAAATCCACAGTCCTATTATCAACTTTTCTAAGAAGGTTTCCCATAAGCTACATGCTGTATACAGCAGAATGAGGCACCACTCCTACGAAATATTATGTGTTTGTTTATGATAAGAGTGTCTTCATCTATTATTTTGTCCCCATATATCTGGCTCTTCTATAATATAAGTTCTTTGATAGTAGGTATTCTGTTATTTACTTCTTATCCATGGTACTAGATACTGTATCAAGTGGTCAGAAAATGTTAGGAGATAGTTGTTTTGAGCTTGTAGTAAAGAAGAAAAAGTAGAACTTTGGGTCTATTTCACTGCCAGTATGCTAAAGCTGATGAAGATAACTGTACTGGACATAGTGGGAAGTTTCCCAAGTAGTTTTTAACTGTCTAATTTTCTCACCTTTTAACTCCATCTTCAGTATGTTCTTTACAGTACAGTTATTATTTATTTTCTAAATATAAAATCTGGTAATCACATTCTTTCAGCTTCCTATTAGTATTCTTTTTGATAATTCTGTAGAATCTTATCAGATAGATACAGCTCTTCATGCCAAGAAAATTTCAGTTTAGGTTTCTAGTCTCAACCTTTTCTTTTCCCTTTATCACAATCTGTGCATCAGCTACAGGGCCTATCTTTCAGTTCAAAGCCAGTGCACATGTTATTATTTCTGACCTCAATACTGCACTCTCTGCCTCTTCCTGTATCCTCACCATAGACCAGCTATGTGATTTCTGATCACCCTCAGACTTTCTCTCAGAATCATCTCTGACCACTATCCTTTCTCAAGCTGAGTTTTAATGCTTCTTTTATGAGCTCACACAGTACTCCATACTTAGCCATCTAATAGTTCTCATCAGGTCATCCTGACTAAACGTGACTGTTAACACATCTATATCCACAATTTAATGTAAGCTCTGTTAATAGTAGCAAGAGCAGCAGCAGTAGTAACTATTTATTAAGCACATGGACAAGTAAGCCAGATATTGTGCAAAACTGACATTACCGTATTTTAAAAATGAGAAAAAATAAGCCAAAATAAAATGTCTTCTTAAGTCAGAAAGCTAGTATGTAACAAAGCTAGAACTCTAAGCAAGGCCTTTTGGGCTATGCACATTCTTCTAACAACGACACTGTGCTGTCTCCTCAGAACTGCTTTTATATCATAGTGTCCTGAGCACCTAGCACACCAGCTGGCATATAATAAATGCCAATTGAATGAGTGAAGGATTGCCAAAATCAATATGAGGAAAGAAGAAAGACTTGAAGGTGGAGTTTGGACTATGAATTACCATTATAGCAATGTTTACTAATAAGTAAAGTAGTAATGAGTTGAAGGCTTTTCAAAACTCAGAAGAGTTAGAAGAAACAGTGGCAGCACAGGTCAGAAGAAGAGTGACGTTGAGGAAAAGAGTGGCAGCACATAAAGATTCATAGGACAGAAAGTTCACTGGGTGGCAACCACGTTGCTGTAGTTTATTCGTTTTCACTGATGAAAAAGAGATGACTTCCTTACCTCTGCAGCACAACACACCCCCCCTCCCTTATGGGGGCTCAAACCCAGAACCTCACATTTGCTAGGTCCCTTCCCCATTGCTCTACATGTGACACCTTGTATATCTAGTGTTTGTCACTACTAGCCAAATAAAAGGTTAAGGATTTAGCAATGGAACACTGAGTTTATTCTAACATGTGCACCTGCCAAAATGGGCTAGGTTCTCCCTGCTGGTTCTTCCATATCCAGCCCTGATTTTTTCCAATTGTCTAGATAATATTCATAGTCTTTAGATGAGGAGGGAGGAATGTGTTAACAAAGCTGAGGAACAAGCTGTTCAAGGGTAAATGATTCTATTTTTACAGACCAATTTGCTTTTAGCTAAAATTTAATTGATAAACATTGTACATGGCAGCTGTTTTGTATAATTGATTCATGCTATATCCTTTCTAAATGTAAGCTCAGAATATGATCTGTTCACCCAGGAGCAATTCACACTCCTGAAGCTGAAGTTGATTCTCAGAGTTTGACTCAGATATACGCATTGCCTGAAATTCCTCGAGATCAAAATGCTGCAGAATCATGGGAAACCTTAGAAGCGGTATGTTAAAAATTATTTTCTTTTGGGAAACTGTGAGGCCTAAAGTTAAGTAACTTCCTCTCTCTCTCTTTTTAAGGATTTAATTGAACTTAACCAACTGGTCACTGATTTCTCTCTCCTAGTAAATGTAAGTATAAAAGCATTTTTGATCCAGAATTAGATTATTAGAATAGCTTTGATCAATCACTACAGTTTTGATTAGAATTTTAATAGAAGTTAAAATTTTTTAGGACTGGTTTTAAACCATGGATAAAATTCTGTCTTCAAATTCCAGATCAGTTAAATAAACATTTATCAGTATCTGTTATATAAAAGGCACTGGGTTAAGTGCTCACCATTGGAGTCTGACAATATAGAAATAAGTGAAGTCTCAAAGGGAATGTGGTAGGGGAAAGTAATGAGGGGAAAGAATAAATGTGATTTGAAAAGAAAAAGAAAGAACATGTATAATGGGGGTGGGAGATTGTGGCATGGAAAGGGATATGGGTAAAAATGAGAATTAACTCATGTCATTAACTGGTACAAATTCCCCAATGTTGAGTGTGATTGTGAGCTGCGTATAAAATGTACCAATAAAGAATTCAATTAAAAAATAAATGAATTCTGTTCTGCTGTAAGAATTTTACAGTATGTGGATATAGATTTGCCCCCCCCCGCAAACTGTGCTTTCAGGCTTAATAACTAAATGCCAAAATAAGGTATGAAGAGAAATGTCATCTGCTCCAAGAAGATGTTTAATTCCAAGGCAGGGAGGCACAGTTTGTGAGGTGGAAGCACTAAATATAGTTCAGCAGAGGTTTCATGAGCCTTGGAAATGAGTAAATTGTTTGCAGAGGGGAGAAAAGGAGTGGGTTTAAGGACAGCTTAACAAAGACATGACATAGAGGAGGAGCATGTGGCCTAGAAGTGTAAATGTTGTGTACAATCAAAGCACCAGCTACCTCGAGCAAGCAAGGAGTCTACGGGCCAGACCGTGGTGGTAGTGGATGCCATGCTAAAGAACTTTGTAGAATTAAGGAGCTAATGCAGATTTTTGAGCAGGTTAAAAGGCAGGTAACTAGACTGTCCTGTAGAAAGACCACTGTTAGTTGCGTGAATAATGAGGGGAAAGAGGAGGAGGTCATGGGTAGGATGAGTTTAATCTGAGCAATGGCAACACCACTGTAAGGTAAAGGACAGATGGAAGTTATTTCTAGGGTACACTTAGCAGAAATTGGAGGAAGATAGAGTAAAAGATGGGAAACAATACAGCTTTATACAGCCTAACCAGGTCCCAGTGATACTGCTACTATACATTAGAAAGCACATAGTAGTCTTACTGTAGTCTTTAAAACTAGTCTTAGTTTTGCTTTCTAGGAATTATGAGAAGGTAGGAGATATGAAAATTATATATATGTGTGTATATATAATATATATACACACATATATATGTATACGTATATATACACATGTGTATGTATATCATATACATATATATGTGATATATACACATATGTATATGTATATATGTGATATATACATATGTATGTGATATATATATACCACATATATATGCGTGTGTATATATATCATATATATCTATGTATCTATAGATACAGATATAGATATAGATACGGAGATATATATATAGATATATATAGATATATATAGATATAGAAATATATAGTTTGCCTGGGATCTGACTTTAGTTAGAAGTTCATAGATCATACAATCTCTGAATTAGAATAGGGAATGATTTAAGAGGCCAACTAACCTAATCTCTGTTCTTGCCACAACTTACAAAATAATAGTTTTATAGCTTCTTTTTGAATAAGTACAGCACAGGAAATCTGGATATTTAAGCTATTTCACTTGGAGACTCTTAAGTCTTAGTTGTTCTTCTTTATGTAAAACCTGCCCTTATAATAACTTTGCTTCTCTTGTCATCTTGAGCCACATACTGAGCAAGCTCATCTTCTTTCTGGATAAAAGATTTTTAAAAGTTTGAGACCAATATTGTTCATCACTGTACTTAAACATACCATATCTTCATTTCTTAAGAACTGTTGATTTTTTTTGTGTTCCTCCTAAAACAAGATTCTAGAGTTTTCAGTACTGATGATCCCTTTTCCTGCTTAAGTTCTGGTTTGTGGCTATTTTTTGCAATGTAATGATAAAATTGGGTACAGTGAATTGTTTGATTTCTGATTCCCTTACATCAGAATCAGCAAAATATTGGACGTATTTGGATTAAGTTATCTGAAAAGCCTATTAATATATTTGCATATAGAAGGAAATGATACATTAAAAATCCCAAATTATGTGTTGCTAGAATCAAGATTTATTCAGTTATTGTGATCAGTAATCCCTGAATCTAATGCAGTTTGTAAACTCTATACATGTATGGTTACACAACTATATATAAGCCAAAATGTACACTTAAAATGTGTTTTAATGTATATGAATTATACCTCAATAAAGTTGAATTTTAAAAAAAAATCACACATGCACAAAGTTCTTCTCATGCAAGACAAATACATTTCCCTACCTGTGGGGTAGGCACATGAAAGGAAAAGTAAAGTTTGAGAGCACTGAACAGGTACATGTCCAGTCGTGTTATGTAAGCAGTCTTAGAGCCCCATTCTAAGGAATATTCATACAGGAAGGCTCTGGCTGTATCCATAGTGCTACATAAATATTCTACTTGCAACATCCTGCAGGGACATGAGGCAGAATGCTATTGGCAAAAGCTCAAAGGAAAACCCCTGATTATTATCCCCAGGATGTCAGAATTCTCATGACCACATGGCCAAGGACTCACAGAAGCTCCATTTAGGTAGAGAATGGCCTGGGCCTATAACCAGAGTGACCACATCCCTCTTATTTTCATCACATGGACATGATCATGTCTAGCAAGTTAACCATGCACTGAGGGAACACTTTCTATCTATATAGCACTATACTGAGCTCGGTGAAGAACAGAGCAAAAAGGATGTGGGATAGTGCTGATGGCTGCATGATGTGAACATTAATACCATTGAACTGTACACTCAGAATGGTTAACATGGAAAATTTATATTACATGTCTCTTCCACAATAAAAGGGACTTAGAAAACCATTGAGAGATCAAGGTATGGTCTAATAAATTTCTTTCTTTTTTTTTTTTTTTTTGAGGCAGGGTCTCACTTTGTCATTCAGGCTGGCCCTGACCTCACTGCATAGCCCAGGCAAGCCTCGAACTCATAGCAATCCTCCTACCTCTACCTCCCAAATGCTGGGATTACAGGTGTGAGCCACCACACCCAGCATTGTGGTATGTGGTGTTGATTGCTGGTGGGTGTGAATCACCACACCCGGTATTGTGGTATGTGGTTACCTGATCGAACCAAGAACCTTGCGTTTGCTAGTCAGGCGCTGGAACCACTGAACTAAATTCTGACCCTAATACTCAAACTTTTTAAGGAACATTAAAACTACTTCCTTGAGACTCCAAGATCACACTTGATTTATGGAAACAGCAATAAAACAGGCTCTTCCCTCTTGCTGAAATTTTGTTGGGCAAAAAGATAGGAGGTACAGGGTCTACTTTTCATTTACCCTTAACTCATTGAGATATGAAGAGTAATGGCAAAATTTTACTCCCATGATTTATCTGCTGACATAGACTCTTCCAAGCAGGACTAGAAAGTGTTGAGAGGTCCCAGATAGAAACACTGGTAGATTGTTACAAATCCAGACAAGTTAGATAGACCAGTACTGGCATTTTTACTTCTGTGGGTCAGAAAAAGAAAGCTGACTTAAAGAATTTTTACTGAGTAAAATTAAAATTCAGTGAGTGAATGTTAGGAGAAATTCATTTATTTGAATGCCGTATAATTTTCAAGTACCTTTTAAAAAGCTTTATACATTTTTAGAAAGAAAGACAAGAGTTAACACATTCTTGAGATTCAGATGAATTTTCTATTTCTTTCCTCAGACTTCACAGGTATCTCATTTTATTCTCCTTTCAACACCATAAGCTATAAATTTCATGAGCCCCATCTGACAGGTGAGAGTAATAACATCAAGAGATCCACATACTTGGTCCCAGTGTACATAGTGGCCGTGCTGGGGTTTAATATGGGATATCTCACCAAAGGCTGCCCTTCAATCCTATTATATATAATAGTGATTTTTAAAATATGAGAACAAACTGATTACCATTACTGGAGAACTTGCTGGAAACACAAATACTTAGATTACTGAATCAGAAATGATAGGGCAGAACCCAGAAGTCTGTGTTTTAAGAACCCCTACAGGTGCTTCTGGTGCCTACTTCAGTCTCAGAAGAATTGTCAAGAGTTGGCTTTGACAGCGATATTCAAAGGAAAACCAAAAAAGGACATTTTAAGGGTTTCTATTAAAGGTGTCGAGATGGTGGTGAAGAACCGTGCAGTGAAATGATAGCACAAAAGGTCAAACAGTGAAAAGGCAGGTAGTAAGGGAAGGAATAACAGTAATACTAATAGGAAGAAACCATGGGGAAAAATTAGGTGTGTTGTTTAAGTTTCATGTGGTATTTGAATTAGAAGACTTTTTTATATCTATCTAAGTATAAATGAATCTGTCAGTTACTGAAGGGCAATCAAATACTTCACTATTTAAGCTGGGTTATTTCACACATTGTGGAAGATGGCATTTATCAGAGCGACAGAGCCTCCTTTCTGTTTTTTACAAATTAAGATTAAACATATGCCAATTGTGATGGTGGCTACTGGCTTTATACATTTGTCAGAATTCATACTGCACCATTAAAATGAGTATGTATTATTGCACATAAATTCTAACTGAAATGGACTTTAAAAGAGAAACGTGTCTCTGTGGCAAGGAATGTGTTCTTGTCCCTGGACTTTCAGCAGAGGTTTAGAGCCTGCTCTCCAGAAACCTTGTAGTGGGGCTCGAGGGCTCAGGGGAAAGTTGTACCCTCTGCCCTTAGCATGTTTCCCATCCGCACATTCTAGGAGTCACAATTGCTGTCCTGTCCACAGTGCTATTTTTCATATTGTGTCTTATTAACAATTTGATCTGAAACATTTTAACTTGTCATGACTTTAGAATATGTATAGTCTATAGGTGTAAACCCAGGACAGTAAATTCATTCAGTGCTCCCTGCTATATATCACAAGTGGAAAGATTTCATGGTCAATCAAACCGTATTATAACCTTCTTCCTAAAACATAAAAACTTATGTGTATTGGATCAAGGCCATTTTACTTCTAAGATAAGTATGGCTGTTTTAAACAGAATCTTATTAGAAAATAAGTTAGGCTGGTTGGGGGAATTGATTTTGTTTATACTTTTTCCTATCAAACCTGTCATGACATGTAAATACTTATTTGGATTTTTTTTCTCTTGTAAAGTAGATTCGTTTGGAGAATAATATGTTTGTATGCTTGAATGAATTTCAGTGTGAGATGATTTTTACTGTAAAGGTGCCACCTTTTTATTACCTAATAATTAAGTCCCTGTGTTTTTTTTTTAATGAAAGTGAATTTGTACCTTCAATATGGTTTATCAGATGCTATTAATGAACCATTATTAAGACTGCAAGGCTGCAGTATCCTGGGCCCAGATTACAGGAATTAAAATAGTGTGTGCCGGCTGCCTGCTGCTCCCCAGCAGGAGCGCTCACTCATAATTCCTTTGCATCTAGTCTCAGCAGGAGAAGATTGACAGCATTGCAGACCATGTCAACACTGCTGCTGTGAATGTTGAAGAGGGAACCAAAAACTTGGGGAAGGTAAGATTCTGCTCCTGCTGACAAATCGATGGTACTCAGGCTCCCAGGAATCTCTAGTATTAGCCCAATTGATCTGCTCTCTTCAGTGTTGAGGGAACCGGCAATTAAGGAAATCAGGAAGAAATGACACAGGGTAGTGCAAGAAATCAATGGCTGTAATACTGTACTCTAAGATTCATTCTCAGGAGAAAAAATTTTTTCAAATTGAATAAACTGTAGGCTTACTGTAAGGCATCTGATACAATAAGGGAATATCTGCAGAGATCCACAGAGAGAAATGAAAGAGGAGTGCGAGACTCTGGTCAGGGCAGAGTGGGAAAATGAGACAGCCTCTGTGGAGTGGAGCCATCCTTTTTCCATCCATTTCATCCCGAGGTTCATACCATGCAATAAGCACTGCAGTTTTTATGCTTTGGTGGGAATCAGAATCTGTGGCTGCTGAAACTATTTAGATAAGCCAATTAGAGAGTGAGGGAATTGATTGTTTGGCAAGTAAAATCAATTTGTAGCCACCCACTCTTTATGGTGTATTTCATCTAAGTTCTGATCCGGAGCAATGGTGGTACCTGTGGAATCCTACCCCCACCAATCTCTAGGTTAATTGTGTACCAAGAGTTAGAGAGGCATTGCCAGGAGTAATGAGAGGAAAATGCACATCACCACAGGCAGATATTCTCCACTCAATTTCTAAATTGAATTTTTTTTTCCCTACAGGCTGCAAAATACAAGCTGGCAGCTCTGCCTGTGGCAGGTGCACTCATCGGAGGAGTGGTAGGGGGTCCGATTGGCCTCCTTGCAGGCTTCAAAGTGGCAGGAATTGCAGCTGCACTTGGTGGTGGGGTGTTAGGCTTCACAGGTGGAAAATTGATACAAAGAAGGAAACAGAAAATGATGGAGAAGCTCACTTCCAGCTGTCCAGATCTTCACAGCCAAACTGACAAAAAATCCAGTTAAAAACCAGACTTTGGTATTATTGGCACCAACATATAATCCTAATATGCACCTTGCTGCTGTTGGACACTCAGTCAGCTTTTCGAACACTATGTATCAGGGCAGTGGCTCTGGATGCCCCAGTGTGATTGAACCATGATAACAGATGTATTTTTTTGCTGGTGTTGATGGAGATTTTAAGGGTTGAGGGGCTTAGGGTGTGTAATATTTAGTCAGGTCAATGTTAAAGACTGCCAAGGAGCAAATTTTCTGTCTGCAAATGTGAAAATGAGTTTAAAACTCAGTGAAGGACTTAGGACATGAATAGAGATCTTAGGACTCAGTGTATTTGTAGATTGTTCAGGCGGGTTGGTGAAGGAGAAAACCGGAGTTCAGAAGCCTTTGTGTCAGGCAGGGAACCTGAGACCTAACTAGGGCTCAGATATACTGCAAAGTAGCCTCTGTTTGGTGGACCTGACTGCACTATGAACCAACTTGCATTATTTCAGGTGAAGAAAAGTAGTAGTATAAGAAAATGGAAAGAGACCCGGCTTCTCTTTCAGATGTCTGTTTGTGACATGGACATCTTTTCAGAATTCTTCCTCTGCCTCTCTTTAAATGAAGAGCACTGAATGCCGAGTGGTAGGAGACATGTGAGCCAGTCACCAAGCTCCCCAAGTCAGCCTGTCTCCTTCCCACCACCTCGACCATCTAGTGCCCTCTGTTTCCTCTCCCTTGTAATTTAGAAAAGCTTTTCAGTTTGTGGGGTGGATTCTCATGTGTAGTGAGCATTTTTCTTATCATCTGCCTTTTAGTATTGTTTGCCATCTGTATTTGCCCCTTCTTGTAGCCTTTAGGTTTAAAAAGAAGGAAAACCTCCAAATATTTCCAACACTGTTAGCGTTTGGGCTAAAATGAGAAAGACTGAAAATCATGAGAGCATATCCTGGGGTACTTTCTAGTTGGGTTGTTTTTTTTTTTTTTTCCGTACCTGGAATCAAACTCAGGCCCTTGTGCATCCAAGGTTGGCACAGTCGCACTTGAGCTAAATCCCCAGTCCCTACTTTCTAGTTTTGAGAGACTGTTATATCCACTACACAGGAGCCTCTGATCCCGTATCCTTTTCACCTGGCCTTTGGGGGAGCAAAGAACTAGCTTTCTACCTCACCACTATTACTACTATCCCTTCCTCAGGCATCTTTATCTCCTATATTTTCTACATTTGCTATTTCTTCCCAAGAATGCCATTTATGCTTAACCTTTCTCACATTCTTTGAGTTGACAAAAGCCCAGTACCAAGACCCAGCCCCAATAAAGGACTTGTGTGCTAAGTAATGCTTGACACCAACATCAAGCATGGTACAATCCCTTGTCTCTCTCAAACAGAAAAGGTTTTACACTAAGAACAAAAATTAAGATTACAAGCACTCTCACTCTGTACCCATAACTCATTTGAAATAGAAAGGAAGCACATCTTTGCCTTATTTTTTACTTTTTTCTGAGCACAGGAATGGTACCAGCACCTCAGAATGTATGAGCTATTGCACAGGCTGAGCTTACTGGGAAATCGAGTGATTTATTACTTAGCTTCATTCTTGCTGAGGTTACTTTACGTAACTTTGCTTGCTGTCTTTTACTTCTGTGTCTAAAGAGATCTCTTTCATATTTTTGAATCTCATCAGTGAATACCAAATGAGACAGTACCATTTCTTACTGTCATTAAATAACTGGCAAGCAGCAACTATTACCTACTTACTTGTATCTTTAATACAAAAAACAAACTGACTAAGGATAGATTCTGATCTCATGTCTGATATTGGACACTTGTGAAGTTTGGGTAATTACTTTTCCCATTTTGGGGGTTGAACCAAGGACTTTCACGCTGAACTGTGTCCTGTCATTTTTTAAAATTTTGAGACAATGTCTTAATCACTAAGTTGCCTAGGATCAACTTGTGATCTTTCTTTTCTGCTTCCCAGAGTTCTGAGATTGCAGGTGTGGCCACTATGCCCAGTTTGCTACACACTTTTTCCTGTCTCTTCAACAACCTTTTCAAACCTGACTGAGGATCAGAACTCTCTGAGATGTTTTTTTTTTTTCAAACCAGATTCTTGTATCTCAACAGAAGAGTTATTTTAATATAGCTGGTCCAACCTAGTTGGCTGAAATTATAACTTAAGATCAGTTATCTCAAAATTCAGTTGTCACTTAATTTTGTAGTTTCCAATAGTTTGTCTCGCTTCATTACTGCATAATAGTCCACTCTGCCAACCTCTAATTGGTCACATGCTCAACATAACATTTTAGAAACTCACTAGGGATTCATAAGAACCTGAAGGAGAGAAGAGCCCTGTCTGTGAAGCACACACTCTGTTCTGGGATGTCTCATGTTTACTGAGCTATGCGGGACACAGTTGTATGTACTCATCTTCAACTTTTACTGTTATCAGGATTGGAATGCTATGCTAGCAGTCTCCATCCTGTTCCAATCTACAGCCCTTTAAGAAAATTTTATAAAGTTACTTAGAAATTGTATCGTATTTTTCTCTAATAGCCAACTTTTTGTAGAAATAGCTAAAGTGTTTAACTGTAAAGGAAATATCTATAAAATGCTTATACATACAAATTGGTATGAAACCCATCATAAAGCTGAATTTAATTATCTTCTTAATGATTAATATCTTATTTTCACTGCAACAAGTTAGAATGAACATTTTGATTAAGGTTTTAATATTTGTAGGTGCTTATTTGGAAAAAGACAACACTTCTAAGGACTTTTTAATACTGTGGTTTGAAATTTTTTCTGTAGATTAGAGACTTTGAGTTTTTGATATGACCCCTAGTGAAACATGCATTCATATGAAAACTGTGTACATAATGCAACAGTATTTACTATCCTGTGTAGGGCATTTTCATGCTTTTACCAGTTATTTATAAAATATGCCAATTGTAATGCATTACACTGATTTGTTTATACATGGGCTACAGCCCCAAGTTTGAAGAAAACACCCTTGCAGCAGAACTGATATTTAGTAAATACAGTTAGCCAGTTAGGGCAACTGAGCCCCAGAGAAATTAAATAATTTGCAGAAGTTTACTCAGTGACAAAGGAGAGAAACCACGATGTGACTGGGTTGTTGAACTATAAAAACTAATTTCTGCTGTACTGTGCTGCCTCTCTGTGGGACCGAGTGAGTCAGGCCAGCTTTGTAACTTTGCTCAATGCTTCTTGATCTGGATCCTCATCAGATGTCTGGCAGCCTCCTACTTCCTAATGGTGGCTGATACAGAAGTGCGTAGTGTTGAATTTGATCCTTACGCTGTAAAATTAAGATATTTTCCATCCCACCCAACCTACAAGTTATTTTATTCAGTTTATAAACATTGTTTAAACAGTGATTTTTATACAATTTAATGAACTTTAATGCTTTTTAAAGCAAATCTTATCATAACTCACAGAATCCAGATAATTCTTGTCTCAAAATGATGCTCTTTTGGGAAACGATGGAGTAACTGTAGTGATGCTTCTTTGAAACTTTCTTTTATAATTGCCTCCAAAGACATTTGCAAACCACATAAGAAAAGCCATCTCCATTTTAATTAGACCATACTTTTCTTGTCCTTATGACTGCTCTTCTCTTCCTTTCTGTTCCATCTGTCTTCTGATGGCTCAGCTCTCCTGTCATATGCAGGAGCCAGGACCTACGATGCCCAGGAATCGCTATGCTGGTGCTGCCTAGGGCTAGCCTGAGCTGAAACCGAGACACTGACACTGAGGCTGTTGAGAGCGAATCCTTCTCAAGTCCAGAGACCTGCTTGCCCACCTTAAGTGCTCTAAGTTGTTTCTATGGGAGAAAGGACTAAATGCTGTTAATATTGAAGAAGCCTATAATATAATTATAGAGCTTATAGTATTTTCCACCTGTGAAAGTACAGACACCAAACCATGCTCTGGGTTCATTTTTAAAATGTGAGGTATATGAGGGACTGGGGATTTAGCTCAAGTGGCACCGCGCCAGCTTTGGACACACAAGGGCCTGAGCTCGATCCCTGTACCGCCAAAAAAAAAAAAAAAAAAAAAGCGCAAGGTGTTTCATTGTTGCCACAGGGAATCTTTGGGAGGATAGATGAAGGAAACCCTAGGAAAAGGTTCTCCTGTGACTTGCGATGTTGTCATCAGAAAGTAGAAGGTACCTGTGGGACTCAGGTGCTTATAAAGGGTGGATGATGTTTTCAGTAGTCAGACAGGGCTCTGACTCTGGCCTGGCTAAATATAAAACATTGAAGTGCTGTTTGGGTTTTGTGAATACTGGGTTTCTAGCAGGTGGTTCTCACTATTTGTGTGTATTAATTTTACCATCTTTCACTGAGAAACATCTTGGTTATTATAAACAAACCATGGTAAAGTATCTTTAGTTACTGACAAAGAAATTAGCTTACTGTGGCAAACAAGTGTGAAAATATTAACAAGACAAATTGAAATAGAAATGTATAAGCTTTCAAAAGCAAGTGATTTGCTCCAGATCACTAGGCTACTTTGCAGAAGAGCTAGAATTATAGCTGTGGTATGGTCTTGGGAGAAAAAAAAAACTCAAAGTAATCTGCTTTTTTATGGAATATCAAGTGGCTTGGTGAGGTTTTTGGTCTTTTCAGTCTAGCTTCAGCATTCAAATAGGAAAAAAGTCATTTCTCTAGAAGAAATTGCTTTTTTTTTTTTTTTTAAGAAAGTCTCACTTTGTAGTTCAGACTGGCCCTGAGCTCACTATGTAGCCCAGGCAAGCCTCAAACTCAGCAATCCTCCTGCCTCTGCCTCCGGATTACAGGCGTGGGCCACCACACCAGGCACTGTGGTATGTGGTACTGATTGCTGGTCGGTGTGAGTCATCACAGCCAGCACTGTGGTATGTGGTTATTGGGGATTGAACTCTGCCTTTGCAAGGCAGGCACTGGAACCACTGAGCTTAATCTCTAGCCCAGAAACTGCAATTTCTGAGTCTTCAAAACAGTACCAGTCCTGTCTCCTACACATCTGATAGATAGCCCCAGGGCTCTTCTGCAGTATAAATACTCTAGCCTTAACCATTGTCCGGGTCCTGTGAATAACTTCAGTAGTAAATGAAGACATTCAGTAGTATACTTTTTCCATTTACTTTGCAAGTAGTTAGGATTTTCTTAAGATTCATGACTAAGTTGTTTATTTGGGTTTCATTAATTAAACTCCCTAAATTTCTTTCTTTCTTTCTTTCTTTTTTTTTTTTTTTTTGAGACAGGGTCTCACTTTGTAGTTCAGGCTGGCCCTGAGCTCACTATGTAGCCCAGGCAAGCCTCGAACTCAGTAATCCTCCTGCCTCTGCCTCCCGAGTGCTGGGATGACAGGCGTGAGCTGTCAAGCCCAGCCTCCCTAAAATGTTTTCCATTTTATTGTTAAACCTTTGCTGTGGCCAAAGATCCATACAGATTAAGCCCCAGTTGTGAGTATTCATTTGTCATTTATGTTGCTCAGTGGTGCTTAAATAAGGAAACATGCAATAAAATTAATTCAACAAACATTTAACTGAATTTCTGTTGTGTGTTGTGTGCTGGCCCATCATAGACTTATACAATGAATCTATCCTAATAAGTCATTCAGTTATTTAAAGCTAGAAAATCAGCAAAATATAGTAAATACTCTAAAAGAGGAATGAACAAAGTAATACAAGGCCATACAGAATGGAGGACTCCGTGCTGAGAAAAAAAGGGGGAGGTTTTGTGGGTCATGTGGTTTTTAAGTAGTGCCCTAAGAAGAATATACCTGGTTGAAGAAGGGTTATGGGCTTCAGGTGGCAGAGGAACTGTATATTCAAAACTGCATGTTAAAAGCCAAGGACTTAAAAGTAGCTAGAGATGAAACTGATTAGAAGGAAATACATAAGGAGTGGGTTGTTGATTTAAAATTTACTAATTCTTTTTTTGTTGTTTTGTTTTGTTTTAAGACAGAGTCTTGCTTTGTAGTTCAGGCTGGCTCTGAGCTCACTATGTAACCCAGGAAAGCCTGGAACTTGCATTCCCCCTGCCTCTGCCTTCCGAGTGCTGGGATTACAGGTGTGAGTCACCACACCCAGCCTTGTGGTATGTGGTATGATTGCTGGTGGGGGTGAGTCACCACCTGGTACTGTTGTATGTGGTTACTAGGGATTGAACCAAGGACCTTGCCCTTGCTAGGCAGGTTCTAGAACCACTGAGCTTAATCTCCAGCCCTAAAATTTAAAAATTCTTTATATTTTGCTTTGTAGCATATAAGACTATTACAATCCTCATTTTCCCTCTGTCACCTTGGAGGTCAGCCTCACATATGCTGGGGTTTTGGGTATATTTGTCCTCCTTTTCCACCTATAGGAGATGAATCGTATTTTCTTTCTTCCAGTGAGTTTCCGTTAAATATTGAACACCTATTTTCTGCTAATCATTCTGTAAATATTTATTAGAAACCCACTGAGAATAGTCTTGAAATGTATCTGTTAGTGTCCAAGACCTCCATGTTATGGTTTTCCATCTCTACATGAATGTTCCTTCACCATTGTAATTCAGTGTCTTCCATATCACCTGAGGTTATTTGTGCTAAAGTACAATTCTTGCTTTGGTGGTGGGATGGTCTCCAAATAGATTATAAGCTTCTATATCATCCACTTTGCCCTGTATCTCTTGGCATGAAATATAATTATTATAGACATCTAAGTCAGGTGGAAATAGTAGAGGCAGCCAGACAGGGTTAGGTGCTCAAGGGAGCCAGTGCAGCAGATGAGAATATATTGCAGGTGTGGTTGGAGGTGTATCTGTCAAAGGCCAAGCCTCAAGGTAAAGATGGGACGCCCAGGCCTACATGCCTCCCTGAGGGATTAGCAATAAGTTGAAGATTATACTGGCCTGATCTTCTAAAGTCTAGATAAACTTCAGTCTCCCTGGTGGGGGACCAGGACCTCCTGTTCCATTTCTCTCAGAAAAGGTCCTTGTTCTTTCCATGTGCACTTGCTATATGACATGTTTCCTCATTGAATCAATATTAAACAGCTACACTTGTAATTTTACTGATGATAATTTTGAGCCACATTATACCCATCTTATGATTTTGCTCTATAAAACTTACTTTGAGAAGTAGACTCACCAGCAACCTACTTTCCATCCATCTTTGTCATCATACTGGGGTCTTGTCACTATGATATCCCATACCTCACCCACCCCCATCCTCTCAGCTATTTCTGAATAAATTTGTCCTATTCTTAACCTCTGTTGTTCCTTAGAATTCATTCTTTGATTTAGGGGACACAAAGCTGGCATATCTGACAGTTACATTAGCATGTTGACAGTTACATTTTTTCCTCCATACCATGTGGAAGTCTGCTTGAAGATAATTGGAAGGAGATAGAAGTTTGCTTTTGTTTTGTGGATTTTAGATTGTAACTTCTTTAGGTAATCAGAAATTGTAATTCTTGTTTGTCAATACCTTGAATTTTTATGCCTTGTCTTTTTTTTAATGCATTGTTTTGTTGAAATGATGATAAATTTAAGTTGAGAATATGGAGAGATTATGATGTTTCTTTGATAGAACATTTTACATTTGCAGAGAAGGTCTTGTATTATTGTTTTGTATATGCTGCATTTAGGCCTACTAATTACTGAACTTATTGATGTTCTTTATTTGACCTATTGAACTTGTTTTGAGTGTTATGGTTTGTCCTCTTAAAAAACAGCACTAAGGGAAAGTAATGTTAGAGTGTCCCCTAGTGGACTTCGATTCTAACCAAAATGTGAATTTGTGAAATTCTGTAAAATGGGTCATTTTATGATATCTAGTTTATATTTAAGAAATATACTTGCCTATTAATAAATCACAGTGGGACTCCAACTGATAGTTAAAAGCAATAGACCAGCAGGCATTCTTAAGACTTGGAGGACAAATTTCACTGAGACAATCTGGCCTCCCCTCTGTATCCTCTAAAGGGAACAAGCCTGTTCTGCCTTAGTTTCCTTCCAGCTCTGATCTTCCACTGGTGACAAGGCAATCTTAGCACATGAGATTCCCCACTCTCAACTTTCTAGACTGATGGTGATGACTCATGGCAAACTGTCTCAACTCACTATGAGTGTGAGAAGACTTTCTTTTTCTGATCTTTTCCTATCATTGTGTACTTTCCTTTTTTGGAGATAGGTTTCTGCTGAAGATTAGAGAGAGAGAAACCTTGAAGTGTCTCAACCTTTCCCACCTACCCAACAACTAAGAACTTTTTTTCATTGATTAGGTTTATTGGTACATGGCAGGTATACATTATGACCACATTCATCATTGGGAATGTGTACCTGTACATGATATATCTTGGTTCTTGTTTTTTCCCCATTCCCATTCCACTACTCCAACCCTCCCTATTTGCAAAAGTTTGTTTCCATTTTTTCCTTCTTTTCTCATATTTTTTTATTTCCCATCTTTCTTTTCCCCCACCACTCCTTCCTCTAGTTCCACTTCCTCTTTGGACCTTTTCTTCTATTTCACATTATCTGTTAGATATTTTTGTCCTCATTTTCATTTTTAGTTTCTCACACCAGAGAAACTAGTTGGTATTGACATATATTGTATTTACTTCTCTTAACAGTATGGTCTCGATGTGTATCCATTTAGCTATGAATATTTATTATTTTTGGCTGAGTAGTACTCTATTTGATAGTTTAAAATGATATTTCTTTATGTAGTCACCAGTTCATGGGAATTTGGGCTGTCCAAAATTTAGCAATTATAATATATCACTATGATATGATACTCTTAATTTTGGGGTGGGGATACCTAGCAGGGGTTTAGCTGTAACAAAGGGGACCTCTAATCCTAGTTTTTTGAGGAATCTTCACACTGATTTTCACAATGGGTGCATGAGTCTACACTCCCAACAACAGTGACAAAGCATTCCTTTCTCTACACAGTCCCAACACTATTTGTTATCAGTTGATTTATTGATAGCAGCCATTCATTCTGAAGTGGAATCTCAGTGTTGTTTTCCTATGTATTTCTCAAATGACCAGGGATGTTAATCATTTTTTCATATGTTTATTTTCTTTTCTGTGTCTTTGTCTGAGTAATATCTATTCCTTCAGATGACCATTTTTGAACTGAGTCTTTAAATTTGGGGCTCTGGGATTTTTTTAATTGAATTTTTATTGGTACATTTTATACACAACTCACAATCACACACAACACTGGGGAATTTGTACTAGTATATGACACAAGTTAATTCTCATTTTTACCCACATCCCTACCCACCCACAACCCCCCACCCTTTATATACATGCTCTTTTATTTTCTTTTGGAATCATATTCTTTCCCCTCATTGCCTCTGTTTTTTAAAGTTCTTTATACATTCTAGATGGTAGACCTTTGAGAAACAGCTAGTAAAAACTTTTTCCCACCCTAGGGGTTGTCTTTTCACTCTTTTGGTAGTTTCTCTTGTTGTGCAGGTTTTTAGTAAGATGGGATCCCATTCAACAGCTAAGAACTTTTAAAATGAGCCAAAGGAAAATATAAGTTTGCTAATACTAAAGAGAGAGAAGTCAGTTTAGTTGAGGAACACATACCCCATGTTTGGGTCAGATGAACATCAGAATTTTTCCCACCCAGGAGAATACACATGAAAGTGATGTCCCTGTTGAGTGTTCTGGCCACAGTCTCCTGGGTACAGGAAACTGAATCTGAGTTCTTATCAAAAGAACTGACTTCTAGGCAAGAACAGAAGCAGCTAGTTCCTAAAGAACAGTATTTATAGGACCAAAAAACATTCAGTTTAAGGAAGAATACCCAATCTTTTGGTTCTTTTTCTGCTCCTAGGCTTATTTCTCATCATTTATGTGTGTAGGAGAGGAAAACATTCACTAATGTGTGAGTGCTGGTTGCTGAACAATGGATACAGATTTTACCTTGTGAGTTTCATAAATATGTTGCAGATATAGAGACAGATATTTTAAGGTAGATTTTTGAATAAAACTTATCCTTGCTTTGCTGCTGTGGAAGATTGCCTAAGTGATTAGGAAGACAGCACAAATGTCTTAGAGACTTCTTTGCGCTAGGGCCCAGGGTAGACTGTTTCTGACATGTTACTTGACCTCTTTCACTCTCTGAAGGTGATCTCTTTCAGGATGAAAAATGTTCCAAACACTTCCAAATTGTTCTTTTTTTTGCCCCTCACTGACTTTCAAAGAATTGGAAAGTAGTTATTTGGGTCTCTTGACAATTGATTTTTTTGCTAGAAATGTTTCCTTCTTTAAACATGACTACTGTACCCGAGATTGGTTGCAGCTTGTGCTTTTGGAAGCACATGTTGGGAGTTAGTGTGAATTTCCAGAGAAGATAGAGGCTGCAAGGGTGCTAATCCAACCCTACTTAGCTTCTGGTCACTCTCCAGATAGTAGTCACCTGCTGTGGAGCAGGTCACCTTGAGGGATGCCTTAAGAGTTATTGAAACCAAGTAGATTAAAAGGGATGCCTACTTGACCTTTTTTTTTTCAGAGGGGATGCTTGATGTCTAATTCTCTTACTCCCTTGTAATGTATTCTTAAGCACTGGAAATTGTTCCACTTTCACATATTGAGAAAGAGCTGTTTAATATTTTTCTGCACCTGTATATGGCTGCTTACCCTCTAGAGGCAAAATGAAATGTAGAGGGAAGTGTTGATTATGATACTATTTCACAACTAGAATTGTACTGTAAGAAGAGTGAAAATAGAATTACTATATGTTGAGGCTTTCTTTGCATTAAAAGTTAGTTCTTACTTGTGTTCAAAATCTAAATGTAAGCCACAGGAAAACCAGACAACTGTGGCCCTTAAGGCACAGTTGAATGCATCTACTGTTATTTAGCCTGAGGTTCCCCTCCTTTGCCCTTCAAATCTGAGATTCCGATTAAGGTTGCCTTGGAAACCTCATCCACTGCGATTATGGCTGAGGTTCCCCTTACTTGCCCTCTGGACTTTTATGGGCAAGGCTTCCAACCCAACTTTAATTGAAGCCTGTACTGTCAAGGATAATATCCCTTATGGGAGGTGGGTGGAGAATTTGGTCCTACCCATCTCCATGTGTCCGTTTTGCTTAGTACATACAAACAGATTAAACAAACCTGAAAAAATTTTCAGATGATCCTGATAAGTACATTACAAGCGACTATTACATTTGAGATGAATATCGTATTATTGATTTTAGGAGGCCAGAAGATAGGCAGCCCAGGGAAGAGCTGGATCCAACTGGAGCTCAAGCAATCCCTACAGAAGATCTCTACTGGCCTACCAAACAGGAGATTAAAATAGGAAACCTCTACAAAAGTGTACTATTGAACACCTAAAAGGGATAAGAACTAAACCCTTAAATCATTTAAAGTTGTTAACCATTTATCAGGAGAAAAATGAGAATCCCTCTGGCTTGTTAGATCATTTACAAAAGGCATTGATAAACCACATATCCCTGGCTCCTGATTCAGTTGTAGGACAGATTGTTCTTAAAGATATGTTTATTACTTGGTCAGCTTTAGATATTAGGGAAATGCTACAAAAGATGTCTTCTGCTCCAGATAGATCACTTGATGCTTTAGAGAGAATTGCTTCCTCTGATAAAAACAAAAGAGATCAAGAGAACATGGCTGCTTCTGTTGCTGCTTTAAAAAGAATACTCTTGGGCTGGAGATTTAGCTCAGTGGTTCCGGTGCCTGCCTCGCAAGTGCAAGGTCCTTAGTTCAATCCCAGTGACCACATACAATGCTGGGCATGGAGACTCATGCCCACCAGCAATTGATACCATACCACAGTGCCAGGCATGGTGGCTCACGCCTGTCATCCCAGCACTTGAGAGGCAGAGGCAGGAGGATTGCTGAGTTTGAGGTTTGCCTGGGCTACATAATGAGCTTGGGGCCAGCCTGAACTACAAAGCAAGACTCTGTCTCAAAAAGAAAAAATAATAATAATACTCTTAGGTCTGATTTCTTGGACTGCAAGAGGAGCTTGATGCCTAAACTCACCCACTACCGCTGTGGAAATCCAGGCCAACTTCAGAGGGACTGATTAAAAAACAAAAAACAAAACAATAACAACACAAAACTTGATAAGAGATCTTCCTAAGCCATGCCTTGATTGCAGAGATGATCGCTGGAAGTCAGGCTGTCCCCTGAGATGGAGGTCCAAGGGATCAGATGAAATTGGGTGCATTTGGAGTGGTATGGCCATAGACTGTCCCAGGGATCAGACCCCTCTTGCCAGCTGGTCCTACAAGACTGAGAGGCCCAGAGTACTGTCTGCCATTTCCCTCTGGATAGACTATCATCTCCATGGAGAAGTTCCATGTAATCGTGATTATAGAAGGAAAAGAAACCTATCTATTTCTGGACAACTAGCACGAGTCACTTGGCCCTTTTCAACCCTGGTTTTCTAGCCAGACATCATATTTCAGTGAAAGGAGTCATTGGAGAGGAGGTAACTCATTATTTCTCACAACCCTTAGGCTGTAACTGGAACTTAGGCTGTAATTGGCTTTCTTTTCTCTCAGTCTTTTTTTTTTTTTTTTTTTTTTTTCCTGAGACAGGGTCTCACTCTATAGCTCAGACTGGCCTTGAACTAACTATGTAGCATAGGATGGTCTCAAACTCCCATCAGTTCTCTTGCTTCAGCCTGGGATTTCAGCCATGAACTACCGTGCCAGGCTTCTAGTCCTTTTTGATTATGCCTGAAAGTCCAGTTCCCCTGGGGGAGAGATAGCTAATCTTGCTTGAATAGAATGGACCTTTGACTCAAGAACTCAATTTGTTCACAAGGTGTGTTTGTAACTCAAATCGATCAGTTGAAGACTCAGTCTTCTCCACACAGACTTCAGTCTCTCCTATGTACAGACAGATCTCAGGTTCCTTAGAGAGACATTGGCCTAAGATTTCTCAATGCCATATAGGAAAGGATATTGTAATGTTCCTTCCAGAACTCTTCAAGGCTTAAATCTGTATGTGAGACCATCTGGATGGTATTCTTTTCATAACTCAAGACTTTAGTCATAAGTCAAAACTAAAATTCTGGTCATAATTTGTGTACACATGTCAAGGTAGTAGTAACTGGAGAGTCCACTGTACTGTAATATACATGCACACAAGTCAGGTGTATAGCCTCCCTCTCATAGAGACACAAATAAATACTGTGGCATGGACAACTAAAGATAAAATAGGGCAGTAAATGCTGTTCCAGTACAAATACATCTTTAAAATTCTACTAGTTTTCCTCACCAGAGACAATATCCTCTAAGACCTGAAATTTAAAAAGTTAAAATCAACAACTTAAGGATACAAGGTCTGTAATACCCTGCAATGCTCTAATCTTAGGAGTTAAAAAAGCCCAGTGGAGAGTTGATACAGTACCTTAGATTGCTAAATGGCACAATAGTGCTAACTACTCACTGGCGTCCAACCCATACAATTCTCTCAGATCATGGCAAATGCTGGTTGGTTTTCAATGTTAGATTTAAAAGATACTTTCTTTAGTGTTCCTTTATATGTAGATTCCCAGTTTCTTTTTATCTTTAAAAATCCTCGTGTCAGGCCTCTCAACTGACTTGGACTGTGCTTCCTCAAGAAGTCAAAGGCACTCTTTATCTTTTGGGGGAAGCGCTTTCCCATGACTTGACATGTTTTGAATTTTTCCAAGTCATATTCCTGCAATGTATAGATGATATACTATTATGTGGCTCCTCAGAAGAGCTGCGTAGCCAAGACACCTATGCACTGCTGAATTTTTTAGTAGGCAGAGGTTATAAAGTCTCTAGGTCTAAGGCACAATTTTGCAACCTTGAGGTAAAATACTTGGGCCATATTACATCCAAGGGAACCTGAAGACTGGAAGAGATAGAATTAAACCAATACTTGCTTTCCCACAACCCAAGACCTTAAAACAGGATTCCTGGGAATTACAGGCTTTTGTCACCTTTGGATAGCAGGGTATGAAGAGATTCCATGATCCTTCTATCAATTACAAAGGAAGGCCAAAGGCAGATATCCATATTTTAACCTGGGAAGCTAACTTGTAAAATGCATTCTAGAAGCTTAAGCAAGGACTTCTGGATGTCCCAGAACTGAGCCTATGCACAAGAAATCATTTCTATCTATATGTTGATGAAAGATGAAGCGTAGCTTTGGGAACACTTACAGAGGCTCAAGAACCTGTTCAAAACCCTGTAGGGTTTCTGAATCATGGAATAGACATTGTAGCAAGGGAACCGCCTGTATGCCGTAGAGTTGTGCCATAGTCTCCTGAAACCAGAGGCATTCAAGCTGCCTTTAGGCAAAGATCTCACTGTATATAACCCTCACAATGTGGCAGGACTTTTCTTCAAATAACTTACTTTTAAATATCAGGCTCTTTCTAGAAGGACTAAAAGACATGTTCCTCCTTTAACCTTCTGGTAGCCACCTTTGTACCAGAAAAGGAGGAAATTGTGGCTGAAAGACGTGGCTTCAAACAGGTAATTCTCACTACACCTGTAGCAAGTGAACAGTTGGACACCGCTTACCAACCTTGATCTGACTCTCTTCTGTGATGGCAATTCATCATGGAAAATGGGACAATAAAGGTAAGGTATGCAGTAATGACTCTGCATCAGACACTTAGAAATTCCTTACTTGCCTGGGACTAGTGCCCAGCTAGCAGAATTCATAGTACTAACCAAGAGCTTTTCAAATCAGCGACAGACAAAGTCAATTTCCTAGTTCTGCATACTTGTGCAGCCATACAGAAAGGAATTATCTAATACTCAATGGATTCCCCCATAAGGCATCATAAAGAGATAAGTTTTTACATTTTTCTGTATATCCTCCAAAGTGGTGGTAATTTATTGTACATCACCAAAAGGTAGTTGATGAAATATTTCAAGGTAATCAACTGGCTGACACAGCTGCAAAAGATGCTCAGGGGCCCTTCCTTCAGGGTCCCCTGATCTGGGAAGGGTCTCTTGATCACATTAGTAGTCTAGGAATATGTTTCACTGCTTCAATCATTTGGCTTCTATCTTTGTCCCTTCCCTAGGATTAGAGGGTGTTATGGAAAACACCGAGATGTTGTCAAACTATACTTAATGGCATTAAACCACACCTTGACTAATCTTTCCTGGATAAACAAAATTAATAAGGCACGCTGTCCTCCAAAATCAGGTGGCATTAGACGTCCTCACAGTAGCACAGAGGTACTTATATAATTGTAAAAGCTTGGTTTTCTGTATACATTCTTGATCCTCCTGCTAATACCAATGGCTTTAATCAACAGGTTAATTCCATGTCTGATTTTGAAATTCCTCAGTCTTCTTACCCTCTTTGTGGCAGGGTATAACTGGCTCTTCCTGGTGAAAACATTTGTTGGTTGTATTCATAATAGTCTTGTTTTTCATATTATTTGGCCCATTCATATTTAACTGTTTTTGATTTTCTCTCCTTCAAGGGACTTCAAGGAGACTTTGTCTCCTTACCAAGGGCCTTTAGATAGACCTTTTAGAGTATCTCTGACTGCTAATCACAACTATGACCCCTTTCAGTTGGAAGTAGGCAAACAGTCATCATGCATAAACCCCCTCAGCAGTTAAGGGCACATCTTCAGAAGAGGGAATATTATAAACAGCTGAGCCAGGTAGAAATATTAGAGGCAGCCAGACAGATTTAGGTGTTCAAAGAACTCAATGCAGGGCCGGAGATTTAGCTCAGTGGTTCCAGTGCCTGCCTCGCAAGTGCAAGGCCCTGAGTTTGATCTTGGTAACCGCATAGAATGCTGGGCATGGTGACTCATGCCTACCAGCAATCAATACCACATACCACAGTGCTGGGTGTGGTGGCTCATGCCTGTAATCCCAGCACTCGGGAGGCAGAGGCAGGATTACTGAGTTCAAGGCTTGCCTGGGCTACATAGTGAGCTGAGGGCCAGCCTGAACTACAAAGTGAGACCGTCTCAAAAAAAAACTCAATGCAGATGAGACACATTATACAACTATAGTTGGAAGTGCATCAGTCAATAGGCCTCAAAATAAAAGAATGATCAAACCTACATGCTTCCCCAAAGGACGAGCAATAAATTGAAGGTTATACTATAAGTGGTGCAGCTGTACACCACTAGTTTAGCTAGACATCACCCAGGTGGATGACCAGGGCCTTCTGATCCAGTTTCCTAAAAAGGTCCTTGTTCTTTCCATATGTACTTGCTACATGACCTGTTCCCCTATTGGGTCAAAACTGTTTACACAGCTATACTTGTAATCTTATTGATCAGTTTGATCCATGTTGTACCAACCTCATAATTTTGCTCTAAAAAACTTCAAGAGGTAGACTCATTGGCAATGTACTTTGCATCCCCTTTTGTTTCTCAGTGGTTCTCTCTCTCAATAAATTCTTCCTACCTTTAACCTGTTGTTCCTAAGCATTCATTCTTTGGTTTGGGGGAACATGAGGTTGGCATATCTGACATCTAGCAGGTTGGGAGTTACATTTATTCCCCCTGTATCACAGTGATGGGAACAGAAAAAATTATACCCCTTAATGATTCTCAGATGATGAATGATAAAGTTATTGATTCTCAGATGATGAATGATAGTTATAATACGCAAGTTCTGTTATCTTTTGGGGGTGTATTAAAATGTGCAACTGCTTTCAAAAACAAAATCTTTGTTTAGTACCTACCTTTACATATTATCAGGAATAAAAGATGCAACAGAAGAAATCTGGAAAATGCCTTTAGGCATTTTTAGTCAATTCACAGACTTAGGAGTCATGAACTGAAAAATGTCACAATTTGGAGGTGAAGATACTTCATGTTTTTAAATTAAAGCTAGGAATTGGAAGACAGTGGAGACACAACTTGAAGTGCTGGGGGAAAAATATAAGCCAAATTCTTGAGAAAATTTCCAGTACTTCTTAGGGCTCTGCACTGGCTGAGAGGTGTCATTCTGACAGTTACAAATCTCTAGACTGCTGTGCACTAAAACTTCATTCTAGACAAAACTCTTAGTACCCCTAAAGCTAATTTAAGACATAGGACTTAAAGTTATTGGATTCTCATAAACATATCTGCAAATGACAGAATCTCTGAAATTTTCACATCAGGTAGCAGTCCATTCCAGTTATGGTGATAATGTCATTTTAATTGTTCACTTTTTAATTTTGCTTTTAAAAAAAATCAATTATTTCCTGAATACTTCTTGCTGAGAGGACAAGGTTGGAGTTCTGCTTATGACATTTGTTTATGTGGGGTTAGGGAAAAGGGATACATGCACTTCCAACTGTGAATTATCTAAAAAACACAAAAGGCTGTGGAGCTATTGTGGTTGACAATTAAGGCACTGCAGCATGAATAAGAGTATTAGCACAGTGGAGTGGAAAGGGAATATTTAAGAAAAATAATTTGTAAGGTACACTCTTTGTCTTCTAGATTCCAAATCCTATTGTGTTAGGGCAGGCCAGCCTTTCACCAATGTGTTCTTGGCGAGAAACTTCAATATTTCAATGAAAGACTGGGTTTGACTTACCAGCACACAGACTCATAGTTCACCATTCTTGTAACACAAAGTGACATGAAAAATAAATCTGGGATATGTAGTAATTCTAGTCAGCTAGATTCTGAGTAAAATGATACTATTTATGACATAATAAATTAGTAAAAAGTCTCAAAAATATAAGTATTTTATAAATATAGTTTTATTACTTGGAAATACATACAAAAATTCAAACACAGCTAAAAAACAGTTACTAAGCAGAGATCCTATTCAACCTGTTTTAATGAACACATAAATCAGTTATATCATCATTAAACAACTTAAGTCCTGACACAACTTATTGTCTCCAGGGCCTTTAAATACTTGTTTTAAAATCTGGTAGTTCCTTTGTTCTTCATACCTATTTAAACCTTTCCCCCCAATACAGACTGCTAATATTTCAGTTTGGTTCATAAGGTTTTATTTTATAAAAATAGCAAAAGCCATTAATTATTTTGAAAAATGGAATACTTATTTGTCCATTTCCAGTTTGCCATTACCTTACACTCTTCATGGTTTCTCAAAAATTCCCAAAAGTTGTTAACACAAAGCATTTACAACTACTAGTAGCTCTATAGGACATAGAAATGGCCTTAAAATAATAATATTTTTCTTTTCTCTTCAATTTCATCTAGTTTTTGTCCACCAACCAGACTATATCTTTGTTAAAGAAAAAGTAGAAAAATGAAAATGAATATTCAGCCTTTTCTGATTGTCAATTCATTACACTACTTTATTCATTCTAAAGCTTTCTTGGCAATTTTAGAATCTTCTATAAATTTAAGTTCATTCTCAGCTTGACTATTTCAAATACTTTTATATTTTACTCTGGTCTTTGCAGCTGTTATCATACCAGTTTCCCATTCTTTCACACGTGACATTTGATGACTTCATCAGAGAGTTCTCCGAGGTATTCTAGATGCTTATTTTCTATCTCCCTTTCTGGGTTCATTTGACTTTTAAAAACTTTTTAGAATGTCGTCTAAGCAAATTTCTAGTTTCTTTTATTGGTCCCTCTCGAGCGGAATGACTTTTGAAAAGCTGGAAGAGGGAGCTAGCAGAGAAGCAGAAACGCTGGCTTCTAGTTTGAGTTCTGCTCAACTGTGTTCTTCAGTCTAGGCTAGCATCCTCTTTTGCCACAACTGAAGAGCCTGAGGCGCAGGAAAGATTAAGTAAACTGATGCAACTTCTACATAACACTGCCAGGGAAGTCTGAAACTGGGACTGGTTTCCACAGTATTCTTTTTTCACACTTAAATATAACACACTTCCGGGCAGAAGATCTGTTAGCAGGGCTCTACTACCTACAATATATAGTATTTTGGCAAATAAGGACCTGTGTGATCAGCTCCATTTCTTTCTCTAACTTCCTTGATGTCAATGTGCTAATCCTCCTTTAAGACTTTATTTTCTCTAATGCACTTGGTTATTTCATACCTTTCCTCAGATTATTCCATAAGTCAGTTCCTTTCAAGAACAATGATTCATTTTCTTAAAGCACAGCATAAAAATAAACTCAACAAAATCTTTGGAAGTCACTGTTTTAGGCCAGCCACAATTTCTTCTATCACATCTGTAACAGTTACTACAGCTATTGTTTAAGTATCTATCTGCCTGGCAAAATGGAGCAACTCTCAAGCAGAAATTATGCATTGTTCATCTTTCTATACTTCATCATACAAGGCACCAAAAAACTTGCCTTGAATAAATGTCTACTAAAAGCTTCCTCCTCATGACTTCTTCCAAGCATAGTTCACTCTCTGGGATCCACAAAGACACTACCAGCCCTTCAAATGTCTAGACTACTCTTAGACCCAAGTGTTCTACAAGCAAAATAGCCTTAAGATTTCATTTTACAACTTTTTAATCCTAAGCTGTCATTTAATGGAATGCACTTGACCTTTTTAATAATTTATAAAACTGGGCATCAAATTTGAGGCACTGGCCTCACACCTTCAAGGACACAAAAATCACCCAAGGTCACTTTGCTTCTCATTCATTCAATAAACATTTGATGACGACTATTAAGTGCCCACAGATACTAGGTACTACACACATAGACATAAAATTCACTATCCTGCCCTCAATGGCTTCAAAGTCTAGAGAAGACAGTGAAAATGGCAGGACTGGAGCATAAATCCCAAAATGTACGAACACTAAATAATGCACCCTCAAATCACTCATTTTTTTACAGAACCACTTTATCAGCTTAAGATAATGAACATGTCTTTCTTGAGGCCTTTCCATGGTACTCTTAAATCCAGCTCTCTGAAACCTAATACTTGAGCAGTATCTTTATCTTTTTTCAAACCCCATTAATACGGGATTACAAATGTATTCCAGTTAATTCCATGTGCTGCATTTGGTCTTGCATGTTAGCTTTCTGAATACTTGTTTTCATTAAAACCCTCTCCGATTTGGTCCATTCTCTGACTTGAAGACTACAACCCTGACTTCATTCAAGTTACTGAATAAAAGTAATGAAGAGAACAGAACTAAGGGCCAAATTCTAGAAAGCTCTGTCCTGTTTTTAAAGTTATAATCTGATACAACAGCCTAAACATGCCCCTTATCACTTTAACATTTATTATTCTGAACAAAACTATGGATAAGCCATGCGTAACTAAGAACTGTATTTTTAAAAATAATAATTATTAAATATCCATTATAAATATTCACTTTATTTTAAAAGGATTGGAAGATGTTACATATATTACATACTACACATAATGGCACATGTAGACCTTTTAAGCTTAAAAATAATCTTTCCCAAACTGGGATTTATACCCCAAGTATAAAATGACCCTTTGCGTTAGCACCAACCCAGATCCAGAGGAAAGCCAATTTTGAAACTGTCTGCCCTCTGGCATTGGGATTCCTGATATGACACTGAGGGTCCTCTCCCTCTAGTTTTAGCCCCTGGCAGTATTGAGGCCTTGCATGGGGACTGTCGGACTGTATACTGCAGGCCTGGGAAGTCAGGGAATACAATTTTACACTGGAAAATTAAATATACATGTTCTTTAATGTCTTTGCTTTTGATTTATACAACTATAATAACACTGTAAGACAGAAGGAGGCTTAGAATTATTGAAATACAATTTTTCTGCTGGTTTTTCTCCTTGAAAATTGAAGTCTCATGGTAGGAAAAGCCTTAAAAGTTATCTAGTTCAATACTAGTAACCTGCTCTGCCAGTATCTCCATATTCCAGATTTAGGTATAATTCATTCAAAGTTTTAAATGCCATCCATATGCCACTTTCTTAGACAAACACATAGAAATTTAATAATACTTTTCATTTTCTTTTCCTTAATTCATAAGGACAATTTCTGCCAAATGTTCTGGCTTATGGCTCTCCTCCTCTTCATATTATGTTTAAATTACACATTAAGAATCCAAAAAATACCACTATGGAGTTTTCATAAGCAATATCCAACCAATCAGTAAAACACAGTACACAGTGTGAAAAGTTTGATTTATTCCCCTCCCAAGTATCCTTGGCTTTCAGAAATATGATAATGAAAATACCAACAGAATCGATCATATGAAAAGAAAAGCACAATACTACACAGGAAATATCCTTAAGTCCTCCCTATCCTAGTAGTGCAAGTTAATGGTATGTTTCTGGCAATGTCACCTTTCACTTGATTTAAAAATTTTACAGGACAGATTCAAAGCGAAGACAGGCCGCTGGTTTTTATTATTACTTTAACCCTATCAGATTTTTAAGAGGCTATGTTAAATGACAATGCATTTTGAGTCAGGGGGAGAAAAAAATTAAAAACCCAAAACTTCTTTCAGTTTATTCAAAATAAAAATACACATAGAATTATGAAAATATAGGTTTACTATTTCCACCATGTAGGTTGATGCTGCTGTTGAAAGGCTTGCAAATTTTCAAGTTTTTAAAGCTCATCTCGATCTCTCAATAAAGTGTACCTATATTCACTGGGTGCTAGTTTCTGGAAGGAGCTCTCCGGTGGACTGCTTGCTACATCTTGGGCTTGCTATAAAAGAAAGAATAAAATATTTTTATCCCAATGTATTTTATAGTTATAATATCTTTTTTTTGTTTGTTTGTTTTGCTTTTTGAGACAGGGTCTCGCTTTGTAGTTCAGGCTGGTCCTGAGCTCACTATGGTGCCCAGGCAAGCCACCGCGAACTCAGCAATCCTCCTGTCTCTGCCTCCCGAGTGCTGGAATGACAGGCGTGAGCCACCACGTCCGGCACTGTGGTATGCGGTGTTGATTGTTGGTGGGTGTGAGTCTCCACGCCCAGCATTATATGTGGTTACCAGGGATCGAACTCAGGACCTTGTGCTTGCGAGGCAGGCGCCGGAACCACTGAGCTAACCCTCTGGCCCTAGTTATAATATCTTAATACGAGTAGAAGGTGAATGGTGTTGCCTTATTATTTGCCAATTAATCAATAATATACAGCAACCATGTGTCAAAGACAAGAGCTTAATCTGAAATCTTTTTCTTATGTCAAATGGCAGTCTCAGATTGAGAGGAAACAAAGCACCAGGCACCAGAAGCTTTACTGGGGCATCTAAAGGCACAACTCTGGTATGGCCCCGACTCTCTGTCTTACAAATGCCTGCTAACAAAATGAAAGGCATGTAGTCGCTTGATGCAGAACTTATTTATCAACTACCTGGGTGCCACAAACTATTAAAACTTGAGGGAAATAAGGAGAAAAAAATACTACACTGGAAAAAAAAAATCATTTTCTGTATACCAACACTAGACAAAAATACATAATTAATCCATGACAGCAATTTCTGAGAATTCTAACAAGACAGTGAGGTCAGTTCTTTTTCTCTACACTGATACTATGTATACTGTTACTATCACATACTCTGCATTCTAGTACATTCCCATAAAACAGAAAGCTTGGTGTCTACAAATACACCTCTTTTTTTTTTTTCTTGCAGAACTGGGTATTAGACTCAAGACCCTGCACTTGCCAGGCAGGTGGCGACACCACTAAGCTAACCCTAGGTCCAAACAAACCATTTGAGTTTGCTTTTTTTTTTTTTTTTTTGAGACAATGTCTCATTTTGTAGTTCAGGCGGGACCTGAGCTCACTATGTAGTCCAAGGTAAGCCTCGAACTCAGCAATTCTCTTGCCTCTGCCTCCCAAGTGCTCGGATGACAGGCGTGAGCCACCAAGCCCAGCCACAACATTTGAATCTGACATGTTCCACTTCCCCAATACCTTTCCAAGGTTTTGTCATGATACCTTTGGATTAGTTAAACTGAAATTATATTACTATCAAACATTTTCAGTACCTGGTACCCTACAGGAATTAGTATACAAAGATAAATAGATACAAATAGTTCACTGTCTAATGAGAACTTGAAACAAATGGGATAATGAGGTAGTAGTAAAACTACATCTTTGATCAAATACTAAACAGGCCTATTAAGGAAAATAATCACCTTTACATTATGGTCAGTAATGAGTTTGCCTCTTTTTATAGTTTCTTAATTACCAAAGAAAAATCTGACATTTTGTCAAGGAAAAATCATGTCAGCATATTTTAAAGAGAATTGTTAACTCTGAACCTAATCTGAGTCTTCAATAAGTGAAGGGAACATTCAGTTTTTATTTAGTAGCTCCTTTGAGCAAAATAGTGGATTTAAATTTTGGCCTATACAATAAGAGAATATATCATCTTCCTACTTAGTTTCACTATAATAGACATTATGTAAATCCTAACACATCAAAATACAAATTTAGGGCTGTCTAGTAAAGGAGGGACATAGGAATTACTTATTATAGAAGTTACAAAGTAGAAATAGTAAAATCCTCCAGTTTAAAGATGTATTTTTTAGTTTAAGGATTTATATATGTATATATTTAACTAGAATGTACATATACAAATAAAAGAAGATATACAATTTTGATAAACAGGTGTCAACGATTTTAAATCCCAGACAGTAAAACTACATAAACCTTAAGTTCTGAATATCAACAATAGTGTATTCACAAAGGCTCTTAGATCATTTAGCAAGAATAACAGATCATTACTTTCCTTATAGTATGGTTAATCTTCCAGCCACAAAAGCAGACTTGAACAATTACTGAAATTCACAGATCTCCTCACTAATCCATGTGCTCCCAATTCCTATGTCCTACCTCTACCTGAAGCCACCTGAAGTCATATGAAGACCTCTTTAGATCATCAAGAAATTATACTGTATATTCTGCAACTCCTATGAAAGCCTAAAATTTTACAAATAAGTTTAAAAACAGCATAATTTATATAGGTTCTAGAATTTGTCCAGAATTTCTTTACAAAGATATTTAAGAACTAACCCTCAAGCTTTTTAGAAGCTTCAAATCTTCTTTGAAGATAAGAGAAAAAAGAACATAAAGAGTTTCCATTATGATGACAATCTTACCTCTCCTGGGGCTATATCAGTTGGGTCAGGTCCATGATGGAATTCTCTGTGGAGTTTTCCAGAATGTAAGTCAAATACAAACTGCTTCAGTTTTCCAGGAATTCTAAAATCAAAGTTAAATAAAATTTTAGCTTAAATTGCTAAAATGGTCTTTATTTTACCAACTTCATAAGTCAGTCAGTCAGTCAGTCAGTCAGTCAATAAGAATGAATGAATGAATAAATAAATAAATAAAAGATAGCTAACAGGAAGTAGAGAGAGAGAGACCTTTCTCAAAGGGGAAGGGGATCAAGAAATAGAGGGAGGTGGGGGGGTGATAGAGGATGAAAGAAATTAAGAGGTGTGAGATCCATGTATCAACTTCTCCACGAGGAATGTAAACATTACATATTACAAACCCACACCAAAAAGGAGTGGGGGAGACCAAGAGACGAAGGGAGGAGAGAGGGAAAGAAGGGAAAAGGGACCAAAAAATGAAATTCAAGTATGTTATATACATGTACTAAATCCCTTGATGTATTATGTACATGTGCCAGATTGAGTTAAACAGGTTTGTATATCAGGCTTTCTCCTTTGTAATTATTTCCTTGAGTTGCATCCAATAAGATAAGACCATCCAGTTAAAGAATGAGAACTTCTGACAAAGTGTGGACAAATTATACCTATAAAATTTCAACCAATTTTTGCTATATTTTTAAGTTAAAATTTATTTTGTTAATTTAGTAAGTAAAAGATATATGCCTTTTAATTTACATTTCAGCAGAAATTAGGCATTTTCTTTTCACTGGCTGGGTCTGTGTATCTGTTCAACTTACCTGTCTGCATTCTACTGAGGGACATCTGAAATTCATTTATTTTAAACAGAAACACTTTGTTTTTTATATCAATTGTAAGAATTCAAATGTAGGTCTACACATACATTAATTCCTTGGAAAGAACTGACTCTTTTAATCATTTATTTAGTGGTAGCAAAGAACAGATGGGTTGTGTTAATATCACTAGCTTCCTTTTCTCTTTGTCCATTCCTCAAGTGCTAGAAGTGCTATTTCCTCCAATAACTCCCACTGAGATATACCAACCAATACCTTCACTGTATACACATTGTGGCTCCCCACTAGCTCCACTGCAGCAAAGACCAGCAGGTGTCAAATGCACAGTTTACAAATGCAAATGACTGTCAGGTAGATGTATCGACAGAATGCTTCTGAAAGGTTCTATAGTGTTGAAGTAACTGCACATGCAGCAGAGATAAACACTGAAAAGAGATCAATTCAAATTTAATCTGACATCATCTACTGTCACCAAGAGCAAAGTGCTGAAATATCTGTTCAATCCACAGAACTGCCAAAGGTCTATATTTAAGGCCTTGCTAGCTGGTTTAATAAGGTTCAAAGACTACCACAAAAAATACAGTAAGAACTGTGTCCGCTAGTCAAGAAATAATTTATGAATGATTAAATCTTAATGTGTTAAATTTAGAGAGAACACTCAAGATTTTTCCCACTTGACTTTTCTTGCTTGTCAGCAGATGGAAGTACGGAAAGACTTGTTAGTAAAAGGCAAAGGTAAGGAGAATATGATGAAACTGAAATGATGTGATAGAAAAGATTACTAAAGAACTCTTATCTAGTGTGTCGCCAGAAATGACCCATCAAGACAAAGTAACAGCCAAACAATCAATAGTTAATGTCAAGAAAACACAACATGGGGCAGTGGATGTAGCTCAGGGGTGCTGCCAAGCACAGGGTCCTGAGTTAAATCCTGAGTACCGAAAAACAAAACAAAACACACAACATGGTAAACATAATCATCTGAAAAGCATCTTATCCCCATTGTATTTAGGGATTGTATAACTTGTTTTAGGTTTTTACAGGGAATTATAGCAGACTCTGCCTTAAGTCTCAGAGGATACTTTGGATTTACACTTTTTAGCAGTGTTGGAATTGTTAAGTGAAGGGGATGTTAGTAGAACCTTTGTAATTGAGCTCTAGTCTCCTGTAAGCCACAGCAGCACAAGGTGAGCTATTTTATAGACAGAAATGAGACTAAAAGCTAAGCTCTGGGTAACAAATGACTTAGGAGGTAGGGAGGATGACAGCAATAGTACTACAACAATGAGAAATTATGTAGATGAAGGTCCTAGGGTGTCTTCAGCTGGTGAAGTCCTGCCCTGGAATACACAGCATCATAGGACCACTGGGGCCTTTGTTGTGACCAGAGCTGAAGACACAGTTATGTCCAGACATGTCACAGCTAGCCTGTAGGCAGGAAAACAGCCTAATTGTAGGTTTAATTGTGAAATGATTTCCCCACAGAATTATATAGACTTGCTCCCAACAGTTAAGAGTATGGTGATTCTTAAAGATGGACTAAATGTATTTTACAGGATAAAATGAGCATAAGTCTTACAGGGTTCTGAAGTGGAATGTTACGGATTAAGTGTAAACTGTCCTGCAAAAGTCTTGTGTGCTGGAAAATGGAAGAGGTGAGTCACTGAGGGCATGACCTGGAAGTGTGTGTGCCTTGTCCCTAGTTCCAGCAGTTTTCTCTTTGCTTCCAGGTGCCATAGGGTAAGTACTTATCCTCCAGCAGGCCCTTCCTCCATGCCATTTATGCCTTGGAGCTAATCAGCTTTGCAGTGAACCATAACCATAAGGCTTGCAATGAACCCTAAACCTGCCTTCTAAGTTGTTGACATTGGTATCTTGTCCCAGAGACAAGACAGTGCTAACTAAAATAGTTCTGTAATTCATCCTGTGAGTTTTCTAACATTATCTTTTATATTAGATATGCAGTCAATTCTAAGTTAAGTTTTCATTGGAAAAATTCATTTTTGGTTAAAAAAGAAAGATGCTGAGTTGGCCTGGCATCATTTGTTGAAGAGACTATCCTTTCTCCATTAAATTGTCTTCCCACAGTTTAAAAAAGTGTCTTATAATATTACATGTCTACTTCTATTACTTCTATAGCTTTATGTACTTATTATTATTATTATTATTATTATTATTATTATTTTAGCTTTGTGGGACAAAGTCATGATTTGTAGTTCAGGTTGGGCCTGAACTCACTATGTAGCTCAGGCTGTCCTCAATCTCACAGCAATCTTCCTGAGTGCTGGGATTACAGGTGTGAGCCACCACCCCAGCACTGTGGTATGTGGTACTGGGAATTGAACTTGAACTTGCTTGCCAGGCAGATGCTGGAACCACTAAAATCCCTAACCCTGTAACTATTATTTTACCAATATTACACTGTCTTATGTTAAGCCTGTCATATACTTTAGATTTATATCAAAATATTGGGAATCCTACAATATTACTGCTTTTTCAAAACTTATTTTGGCTATTCTAGTTTTATCTTTCCATATAAATTTTTAAAATGCTACTTCTCTGCCCACACTGAATAAAGGCTGCTGCTGGAAGACAGGTCTCTGACACTTCTCCATAGTGCTCTGGCCCTGAGCTCCCATGCAACCTGGTGGGAGAAACAGCCCACAGACACTCCATCTTCTTGTCTGCACACACTGATGCTTGGGCCCTGACCTCTCATGGGAACAACATGTTGGGAGGGGCGACAGGGACTCCATGTACTTGTCTGTGCACACTGAATAAGTGAGGCAGCAGTGCTTGGTCTTAGGCAGAGGCCTACAGTGTAAGACTGCCCTCTGTCTGCCACAATGAAAAACTACCCACTGGAAGAGTGAAGAAATCCTGTTTACTACATTTACTGGTCAGCTCCACCTATAGACTCTGGACTGTCACAGAGTTCAAGCTTGCAGGAGTCCATTGAGCTTCACTCAGGCATGATAGCTAGAATCTAGATGAGAGGATGTCTGTCTCCCTGTAACTAGTCAACTCTAATCTGTGTGCTACTGCCCATACTCTATTGGAGACAGCAGATCCACACCTTAGTGTCTTTGAATTTCTTAAATTGCTATTACTCATTCTTTGTTTTTTTTTTTTTCTAACACATCTTTCATTCTTTAGTTTTTTACTCTCTTATTGCTGACTCTGTCCAATTTTGTTTTTTTCTTTTCTCAACTGTTCTTATTTTGACAGGAGAAGGAAAACAGTCTTCTGTTAGCCTATTGCTGCTGGCTACCCCTATTCTTCTTTTGTTTCTTCATCCTCTCTTGTCCTCTAGTCAGTATCAGTTCCTAGTAGTTAATGCATTTCAGTCTTCCCTACTCCTTCTTCTATACTATTATTATAGCAGGGTGAATACAGTTTGAAATGGTCCCGCTGTTGTTAGTCTTTTCTGTATTTGTCCCTTCTGTGTCTTTTATACTCTAGCCTCTGTCAGTTTCTCAGGGTTCTTGTGATCTTTATATATCCTCTAACCCTATTTCTAATCTCTTGCTCTCCTTCTATCTTTCCACTCCCTAACTCCCTGGTGATCTTTTATTCCCAAAGGGTAATACTGCTATACTGAAGGAACTGTATATTGTAAACGTTATTTGTGGTTAGTTCTACACTTCAGAAGTTAGAGTTAGTTCTAACTCTTGAGGTTAAAGTATCAGAACAGTAACTGCCAAAGCATGTCATTTCCTGTGCTGTATTTGACACTGTTGATGATACTGATTATACTGTAAACTGAGGTGATGTAATTGTTCTGTTTAAATACTTCCCATAGTGTGCCAGAATAGGGATCACTTAAGGGCCATTACAGATCCAAGGAGGACGGCCCAGGAAGTAGACATCTCCTAAGGGTTCCAAATATTAAGAAGAGACTTGCATTAAACATTGCTAAGACAGCAGGCCAGGAATATTAGTAAACCAAAATATATTAGTAAAATAATATAATAATATTTTTTTTTTGGTAAAAAGCCAAAAAATGTTAGTAAAAACAAAAAAACAGAAATGAGAAAAAATTATAAACCCAGACACAAAGATCATCATCACAGACGACACTGAGGAAAATGGGTATAGAGCAAAGTGAAAACTAACACGAGTATTCTCTGGACAATATCAAAAGAGGATCTAGTAAACTGGAAATCATAAATAATTTCTGAGATGAAAACAGAGATAATGCCCAAAGTGAAAGATAAGCATGAAAGAAGAGGTTAAAAACATGACAGAATCTCAGATTATGAAAGTAATGGAATCTGTTAAACAGCTTCAGATTTCAGAAGATGAAAAACTCTAATAAAAGTTTGCAAAATAGGATGAACAAATGTGTAGACAGAGTATCAGACATAAAAGACAGAACTGTAACCAGTGAAGAAGAAAGGAATAACTTATGGAAAATAGCAAGAGACCATGAGAAATCAATCCAGCAGCTGCTAAATGATGCAAAGAATAACATAAAACTGACTGGAGTCAGTGAAGAGGGGACAGTGCAAAAGATATATTTTAAAAAATTGTTCACAGATGTAATGGCAGAAAACTTCACAGGAAAACTAAAAGAATGTGACAGAGATAAGGGAGGCATATAAGGACTCCAACAGGCTGAGACATGAAAAAAAAATCTACAGTTAGGCCTAAAATAATTAGGATTCCATGGGGATTTAGCTCAGTGGTTCTGGCATCTGCCTTGCAAGCATGAGGTTCCAAGATTGATCCCCGGTACCACATACCACATTGCCGAGTATGGTGACTCACACCTGTAATCCCAGCAATCTGTACCACACACCATAATGCCAGGCATGGTGGCTTACACCTGTAATCCCAACACTTGGGAGGTAGAGGCAGGAGGACTGCTATGAGTTCAAGGCTAGCCTGGGCTACACAGTGAGCTCAGGGACAGCTTGAACTACAAAGCAAGACCCTGTCTCACAAAAAAAAAAAAAAAAGATTCCAGAAATCTAACAGAAGAATGAAATATTGAAAGCAAAGAAACAAATTACATACCAAAAAATAAATAAAAATTTTAAAAAATCATGTACAAAGGAAAGCCCATCAGAATCATAGCAGACTTCTCAACCCAAACACTCAGGGAGAGCCTGGAGTGAAGTATTCCAAGCCCTCAAAGAAAAGAACCATAACCTAGATTCATGTATCCTGCAAAACTATACTTCAAAATTGATGGAGAAATAAGATACTTCCAAGACAAAGAACACCCAAGAAACTTCACAAATGCAAAGCCTGCACACTCCAAAAAATTCTAAACAATATCCTAGAAAAAGATAATCAGTCACAATCCCATGAGATTTAGCAGAGTGAATTCATTGGAGAACCCAAGAAACTGGATGGAAAGGGATGAAAAACAATAAAAGAGCCAAGAAAAGGAAAACATCAAAGAAAATCAGTATATATCAGTTTTAACAATGTTGATGGCCTCAACATGAAAGACAGACTGGCAGAATGGATTAAGAACTAAGATCAAACAATATGCTGTATACAAGAAACACATCTAATTCAGAAAAAAAGCCACAGACTGAAAGTAAAAGGATGGAAAACAATTCTCCATGCTACAGGAAACCACAAAAAAGCAGGAGTGGCTATCTTATTGACTGATGAAATAATTTCTTTCACACCAAAACTAATTAAGGGGTCAAAGAAGGACACTGGATCCTTGTACAGGGCACAATCCAAGAGAAAGAGATGACATTCATAAATATTTATGCACCAAGTTCTGTGTACCCAACCATATAAAACAATGGACAATAAACTACTAATGGATATGAAAAGCCAGATAAGCGTTAATACAATAGTAGCAGGAGACCTCAGTAGCCCACTGTCACAAACACACAGACTGATTGGACAAAAAATCAAATAGGAAATACTTAAACGGAACCAAACTTTTTGACAAATGGACTTAACAGATGTCTACAGAGTATTTCACCCAAAATGTCAAATTATATATTCATCTCAGCTGCTCACAGGTCTTCTCCAAAAGAGACCACATGTTAGTTCAGACCATGTTCAATAAAAGGTAAAGGAAGGGAAGTTATCCCCTGTCTACTGTCAGACAACAGTGCCTTGAAATTGGAGATCAATAGCAAAAGAAATCCAAGATCCTCACAAAAACATGGACACTGAACAACATTCTGCTGAATAAATAATAAGTCATAGAAGAAATTAAAGTTTCTAATTAAATGATAATGCTAACACAACATACAAGAATTTATGGCACACAATGAAAGCAGTTCTGCGAGGGAAATTCATAGCAGTAAATGCCCATACTGAGATAACAGAGTAGGTTCAAATAAATACCCTAAATGTGAACTTCAAACTATTTAAAAAAGAGGAACAAGATAAACCCAAAGCTCATACTAGGAAGGAAATTATAAGAATTAGAGCAGAAATTGATGCAACGGAAACTAAGGGAATGATACAGAAAAATCAATTAATAGAGTTGGTTTTTTGAAAGAATAATATTGACAAAACCTTAGCCAATCCTATGAAACAAAGGAAGGAAAAAGCTCAAGTCCCTGGAATCAGGAATGAAAAGGGGGAAATCACCACAGATCCAGCAGAAATTCAGAGGACAATAAACAGCTACTTTGAGAACCTGTATTCCAATAATATGGAAAACACAAAAATGGATAGGTTTCTAGACACGTATGAACTTCCAAACTTGAACAAAAAAGACATAAAAATGGTAAATACTCCAATATCAGTATGTGAAATTAAAGTTTGGGTCCTGATGGCTTCAATATAAGACTTTCAGAGAAGAGCTAATGCCAGTACTCCTCAAACTCTTTAATGAAATCAGAAGCAGTATTCCCAAATTCATTCCTGAAAGAAACCATTACACTGATTCCAAAAGCAGAGAAAGACTCAACTAAAAAAGAGAACTACCGGCCAATCCCACTAAGGAACACTGACACAAAAGTTCTCAGTTAGATACTGGCAAACAGCATACAGAGTATCATCAAGATCATACAACTTGACGAAGTTGGAATCATCCCAGGGATGCAAGGACAGTTCAACATACGTAAATCAATATATATAATCATTAAATGTCCTTGACAGATTCAAGGACAAAAACCAAATGCTCACCTCAATAGATGCAGAAAATGCATTCAACAAAATCCAACACCCATTCATGAATGAAACCCTACTGAAAATTGGGAGATGGTCTTTATCTCAACCTGATAAAAGCTATTTATGAGAAACCAACAGGTAGCATCATACTAAATGGTCGAAAACTGAAACCTATCATGCTAAGATTAGGAACAAGACAAGGAAGTCCACTATCATGACTCCTATTTAATATAGTTTTACAAACAGCCATAGCAGTTAGACAACAGAAAGAAATAAAAAGAACAAAGGTCAGTAAGGAAGAAGTTAAATTGTCATTATTTGCTGATTACATGATACTCTATATAAAAGGTCCTAAAAATTCAGCGAAAAGATTACTAGACTTAATTGACAGATTTAGTAGCATACCTGGATACAAGGTCAATACTCAAAAATTAATAGCCTCTATATACATGAACAACAGACTCACTGAAAGAGAAATCAGGGAATCCATTCCTTTCACAATAGCATCCAAAAAAAAGAAAGAAAGAAATATCCAGGAATCAATCTAACAAAGGAGATGAAAGACCTCTACTCTAAAAACTACAGCACTCTGAAAAAGGAGATTAAAGAGAATATCAGAAAATGGAAAGAAATTCCTTTTTCCTGGGTAGGAAGAATTAATATTGTCAAACAGGTTATACTCCCACAACTACTGTGTAGATTCAATGCAATCTGATTGAAATCCCAACAGCATATTTCATAGATCTAAAGAAAATAATCCAAAAATTCATCTGGAACCACAAGAGACCTAGAATAGCAAAAGCAATTCAGGCAACAAGGACATGATAGGGGGTAACACGATCACCAACATGAAACTATACTACAAAGCCACTGTGATTAAAAAAAAAAAAAAACTACATGTTACTGGGAAAGTAATAGACCCGAGGATCAGTGGAAGAGATTAGAAGATCCAAAAACAACTTCAGATACACAATGCCACTTCATCTTTGACAAAGGAACCAAATATCCTCAATGGAGAAAAGATAGCCTCTTTAATAAATGGTACTGGAAGAACTAGGCTTTAACCTGCCAAAGACTGAAGTTAGATCTAACTCTTTCACCATGCACTAAAGTAAAATCAAAGTAGAGACCTAAATGTTAAAACAGAAACACTAAACCTTTCCAAGACAGGTTAGGTAGAACTCTTGGGAGACACTGGTGTAGGGAAAGACTTTAACCAACAATTTGGGAAAAAAAATTTACCAGCTGTTTCTCAGATAAAGGGGTACTATCTAGAATATATAAAAAATTTAAAAAATCAGTCCCCCCAAATTTAAAGACCCAATTTAAAAATGGCCATCTGAAATAAACAGACACTTTTCAGAGGAAGAAGTAAAAGCAGCTAAGAAGCATATGAAGAAAGGCTCAACATTGCTGGTAATTCAAGAGAGGCAGATGAAAACAACATTGAGATCCCATCTCACTTCATAAAGAATGGCTGCTATCTCAAAATCAGCCAAGAAAAAAATGCTGGTAGTGCTGTGGGGAGAAAAGAACTCTTCTCTACTGCTAGAGATCACTCAAAAAAACTTGAATTAGAGATCCCATTTCACCCTGCTATTCCCCTGCTAGGTCTATACACAAAAGAATTACAAGATTCACATCACAGAGAAATATGTGCACCCATGTTTATAGCAGCTCAGTATGTGATAGCTAAGTCTTGGGAACAAGCCAAATGCCCATCAACTAGAGACTGGATAAAGAAGATGTGGCTTTTAAACTGATTAAAAGAGATACAGAAGGTCACTATATTCTCGTACAGGGAACTATCCAAGAGAAAGAAATAACAATCATAAATATTTATGCACCAAACTCTAAGGCACCCAACTATATAAAACAAACATTACTGGACATGAAAAGCCAGTTAAACATGAATACAATAGTAGTAGGGGACTTCAATACTCCACTGTCACAAATTGACAGATCAACTACACAAAGAGTCAGTAAGGAAATACTTGAGCTAAATCAAACTTTTGAGCAAATGGATTTATTAGATACCTACAGAATTTTTCACACTACAAAGCCAGAATACACCTTCTTCTCAGCTGCTCATGGATCATTCTCCAAAATAGATCACATTCTAGTCCACAGAACAGGCTTAGGTAAATGCAAAGGAACTGAAGTTACCCCTGCATACTATCAGACCTTACTGCCTTGAAACTGGAGCTCAACAGCAAAAGAAATTCCAAGATCCTCACAAACACATGGAAATTGAACAACACTCTGTTGACCAACCAATGGGTGACAAAAGAAATTAAAGAAGGAATTAAACAGTTTCTACAACTAAATGACAACCCCAGCACAACATACAGTAATTTATGGGACATAATGAAAGCAGTTCTGCGAGGGAAATTCATAGCAGTGAATGCCTACATTCAAAAAACAGAGCAAACTGAAATAAACAATCTAACAATGAACCTCAGGCAATTAGAAAAAGAGGAGCAAAACAAACACATACTAGAGAGGAAATTGTAAGGATCAGAGCAGAAATTAATGCAATGGAGACAAAGTGAACAATACAAAGAATCAATGAATCAAAGAGTTGGTTCTTTGAAAGGATAAATAAAATGGACAGACCCTTAGCCAACCTTATCAAGCAAAGGAAGGAAAAGGCTCAAATCCATGCTTTAATGAATGAAAATGGGGAAACCAGCACAGATCCAGAAGAAGTCCAAAGGATAATAAACACGTACTTTGAAAATCTGTACTCCAAGAAGATGGAAAATCTAGAAGAAATGGATAGATTCCTAGACACATATGAACTTCCAAAGCTGAACGAAGAGGATATAAAAATGTTAAACAGCCAGGCATGGTGGCTTACGCCTGTAATCCCAGCACTCAGGAGGCAGAGACAGGCGGATTGCTGAGTTCCAGGCTTGCTTGGGCTACACAGTGAGCTCAGAGCCAGCCTGAACTATAAAGCGAGACCCTGTATCAAAAAAAAAAAAAAGTTAAACAACCCAATATCAATCTGGGAAATTGAAAATGTAATAAAAAACCTACCAACAAAGAAAAGCCCTGGTCCTGATTTCTACAAAACTTTTAAAGAAGAGTTAATGCCACTACTTCTCAGTCTCTTAAATGAAATCAAAAGGGAAGCAGTACTCCCCAAATCATTCCTTGAAACAACCATCACCTTGATTCCAAAGGCAGGGAAAGATTCCACCAAAAAAGAAAACTACAGGGCAATCTCTCTAATGAACATTGACGCAAAAATCCTCAATAAAATACTGGCAAACAGAATTCAGAGAATTATCAAGAAAATCATACACCCTGGTCAAGTTGGATTTATTCCAGGGATGCAAGGGTGGTTCAACATACGTAAATCAATCAATGTAATACACTGTTTTAACAGACTCAAGGACAAAAACCATATGATTATCTCAGTAGACACAGAAAAAGCATTTGACAAAATCCAACACCCATTTATGATCAAAACCCTACAGAGAATCAGAATAGATGGTCTTTATCTCGATTTAATACAAGCTATTAATGAGAAAGCAACAGCCAGCATCATACTTAATTGGCAAAAACCGAAACCTTTTACATGAAGATCAGGACTGAGACAAGGATGCCCATTGCCACCACTCTTGTTCAATATAGTGCTAGAAACATTAGCCATAGCAATGAGGCAGGACAAAGATATAAAAGGAATAAAGATAGGAAAGGAAGAAGTTAAACTGTCACTATTTGCCGGTGATATGATACTCTATCTAGAAGATCCTAAAAACTCAACCAAAAGACTGCCAGACTTAATTACCGAATTTATTGTGTTGCTGAATACAAGGTTAACACTGAAAATCAACAGCCTTTGTCTACACAAAAAACAGACTGAAAGAGAAATTGGTGACTCAATCCCTTTCACAACAGCACCCAGAAAAATGAATTATCTAGGAATCAACCTAACAAAGGAAGTGAGAGACCTCTACTCTGAAAACTATAGGACTCTGAAAAATGAGATAGGAGATCATAAAGTGGAAAGGAATCCCTTATTCCTGGATATGGAAAAGAAACATCATCAAAATGGCTATACTCCCACAACTATTATACAGATTCATTGAAATTCCAATGCTATACTTCACAGAGCTAGAGAAAATAATACAAAAATTCATCTGAATAGCCACAAGAAACCTAGAATAGCAAAAGTAATTCTAAGCAACCATGACATGGCAGGGAGTATTACAATCCCCAATGTAAAACTCTACTATAAAGCAACTGTGATAAAAACTGCATGGTACTGGCAAAGTAACAGACCCGAGGACCAGTGGAATAGATTAGAAAACCCAGAAACAAGCCTGGATACACTAAGCCACCTTCCCTTTGACAAAGGAGCCAAACATCCTCAATGGAGGAAAGACAGCCTCTTTAACAATTGGTGCTGGAAAAACTGGGCTTCAACCTGCCAAAAACTAAAGCTAGACCTATCTCTTTCACCATGCACAAAACTAAACTCATAATGGATATGACACTTAAACATTAAAACAGAAACAATAAGCCTGCTAGAAAACAGTTTAGGTAAAACTCTTGGAGACACTGGCTTAGGCAGAGACTTTATGAATAAAGCCTCTATAGTACAATAAGTAGCAGAAAGAATCAACAAATGGGATCTCATCCTACTGAAAAGCTTCTGCACAGCAAAAGAAGTCACTGGCACTGCTAACAGACAACATGGGAAAATATCTTTGCTAGCTGTTTATCAGACAAAGGGCTATTATCTACAATATATAAAGAACTCAAACAGATCAGCCTCCCCAAGTTTAAAGACCCAATTCAAAAATGGGCAACTGAAATGAACAGACACTTCTCAGAGGCAGAAAGCAAAGCAGCTAAGAAGCATATGAAGAAATGTTCAACATCAGTGGTCATTCGAGAGATGCAAATGAAAACAACACTGAGATTTCATCTCACTCCACAAAGAATGGCCACTACCACAAAATCAACCAACGATAAATGCTGGTGAAGCTGTGGGGAGAAAGGAACCCTTCTCCACTGTTGGTGGGATTACAGACTTGTGCAACCATTGTGGAGATTTCTCAGAAAACTAGAGCTAGGGGTTCCATTTCACCCTGCCATCCCCCTGCTAGGAATATACCCAAAAGACTTTTAAAAATCACATTGGAAAGACAGACGTACACCCCTGTTCATAGCAGCTCAGTTTGTGATAGCTCAATCTTGGAAACAACCCAAATGCCCATCAGCTGGAGACTGGATAAAGAAGATGTGTTTTTTTTTATAAAACAGAGTACTATTCTGCCATAAAGAATGACAAGATTGATTCATTTATGTGCAAATGGGTACACCTGGAGGACACACTAATAAGTGAAATAAATAGATCACAGATAGGCAAATACCGGATCTTCTCTTTGATATGAGCACCTATAGATGCAAATGAGCTCTAGAAATTATGACAGTTGTTGTAGAATGGGAAATTTCCAAAGGAAATTTGGTGTGGGAATGTAATGAGGGGAAGGAATAAATATGATTCTGAAAGAAAATAAAAGAGCATGTATATAGGGGTAGGGAGGTGTGGGTGGGTAGGGATATGGGTAAAAATGAGAATTAACTTGTGTCATATATTGGTACAAATTCCCCAATGTCATGTGTGATTGTGAGATGTATATAAATTGTACCAATAAAGAATTCAATTAAAAGAAAAACAAGAGAATCCAGAATGTGAGGGTCTTCAGTTGAATTCTTAGACTAAATATTAAAAACAAGAGAAAATTACACATTTCAAAAATTAATGCATATTAAATATGAATATATTTACTAATAAAAATAATCTTTCTACACAGACTTTTATATATTTTAACATTTCAGTTTATGTAAGGTGAACATTTGCCTCTGTGAAATTTGAAAATTAACAGTCATACCACAGGGGAAGAGAAACTATGGTATGAGTCAGAGTGCATATACTACAGCTGAGCTTAGAAAAGAAGACATGATATTCTACATTTCTGTCCTACTTTTGTAATCCTGAGTTCCATACAAGTTGCATCATTTTAATAAAATATTTATTCATATTTATCACTTAAATTTTTAAGCCAACAAGCCTAACAAATCTCTTAAGATATTATCATTGTAAAAATTGCTATTTTTCGAATGACAAGATCGATCCATTTAGGTGCAAATGGAGACATCTGGAGGATATACTAATAAGTGAAATCAATAGATCACAGATAGACAATTTCCGGATCTTCTCTCTGGCATGAACACCTGTAGATGCAAATGAGTTCTAGAAAGTAGGACAGCTTTTATAGAGTGGAATATTTCTATAGGAAACTTGGTGTGGGAATGTG